>VMBQ01002502.1:113959-128601 GCA_007657795.1 Dreissena rostriformis | reverse complement strand
TCATAAACACTAGCTTTAAGTAAAAATAAAGTCTTTATTTTATTTCCCACTTTTACTTAATCTTCCATCTTATAAACATACTGACATCCCTGCATATTTTGACTAGATTTGGAAATCATTTCCTCTTTTCGTGGACCACAACTTACCCCGGGGGGTAACTTCCTATATAAAGGTATATAGGGATGTGCCGCAAATATGGGGTGTGTTTTTCGACTAAAATTATAGATATGGGTATGGTTTTGAGCATCTTAGTATAGATATGGGTATTGAAATCAGAAATTTGTTTGTATATAAATGCATATAGATTTGAAAGTATCAGTATCAAAATGGGTATGATACATATATGAAATTTTAAAAAACAACATATAATAGCAAATTCAATACGTATACTGTATTGATATGATAGAGATTACAATTCTAGTATGAAATGTGTCCACTTTATTAAATTCTAGTATTGAAATGGGTCCATTTTCTCAATGGTATCGTAAACAAATGGGTCTGCTTTTTCAAATATCTTGTATCAAAATGGGTCTACTTTATCAGAGTTTCGGTATTAAAATGGGTCACATTTTGGAAGTCTCAGCGGAACATACCCTACCCTAAAATTTGGGAAGTTACCCCCTCGGGCAGAGTAAACTATGGTAAATGCTGTAATAGGAGATTTTGAAATGGAAACTTCAACTCAACATTTTGAACCGTTTTCTTGCACAATTGATGTATAGATGTAATACATTTGATTTATATTCATAATATATTTTTCAAAGTGTCAGTTTTTAAGCAGAAATCCTATTAATCGTCTTTGTCAATTATTTCATTCAACACTGATGTCAAGATAAAGCTGCCCCCTGCATATATCAAATCAATCGGAATGAAATGCAATCTGTTAATAATTATTATTTTTTAATAGAATGTGTAGACAAAATCATAGTAAACGTCTTTTAAATGTGTCATTATTTCACTTGTGTTTACTCACAATATACATTGAAATAATGCCAGCATGTGTGTTACTGAAAAATGTCCAGCATTAACTTTTACAGAAATGTTATTAGTCTCTAGAAACCATTTTAAATTTAATTTCAAATCAAATGTTGATCTCATTGCAATTGAATATAAGACACTGTGAGTTGTTTGTAGACATTATTAGTGGAAGAACGTTTTGAATGTTGTAAAGAGTTTGTAATTTGACATGTTAGCCATTTTCTTTAGTTATATCATTTTAATCGTTTCCATGTGTGTTTAGATTTACCATTAAATATAATAATGAAACATCTCGTTGTTTTTTCATTGATTACAAAAAAATATTGCACCGCATGTAATCAATACCGCTTTGGTTTGAACTTTGTGATTATCATTTAGGTCATTATCTGCAACATTTTTATCTGGTTTTTAAGAATTGGTAGTTACTGGTGACACGTTGGGATATCCTAGGATGTGACATGAATATGGGTTGTGCTGTGTCCCTTCGTATTTATGTAATATACAATTATACCATCTAACTGGACTGTGTATGTTATGTTTTGGGAGGTTTACTTCAATTTACGTTATTTATATCAACCTCATGATACTGGCACCTAATTGGTTGCAATTTTTTTTGTTCTATTGTATAAAACAAAACAAAAATAGCTATCTTGCTTGATTTTCATAGTAATGCAAGTAATCCAAAAGGAGCATTTTTGAGGGAGTTACACATAAAATTGTTAAATTATACAAGTCATATGCTCACGCCATTCGCCCAAGGTCTTACTTTTAACAAAGGGAGTTTAATATTGTGGCACTTATTTTTATGAATATGAAGTTGTCTCCCCTATTTTAACCTTTCCGTACGCATTAAATCTAATTTTATACATGAAAGACAACAATTCATTGCGCAGTAAGCATACATGTACGTTTTGTTGGTTTTGCACTTCATTTATTACGTGCTTTGTGTGTGTGTGATATGTTTGGATAGTGCGTTATAACCCATTAATAAAACAAAAAGGTGCATTTAGTGTTTCGTGTGGGACTACGTGTAAATAGAGTATATTGGCTAGTTTTGGTGTGGGCTATAATTTAATGTGCGTTTTTATTCTCTTGAGGATTAGCATAATTTGTAAGGCATGCTTGCAACAGCGTGTATACGTGACGCAAAAAAAAATCCCATTTTTCTAAAAATAAAGTATTATGAATTTTCTGACGCTACTGTGAAATAACAATTGTGGAACGGTTTGTAGAGGTAATAATCGCTCTGTTGAGTGCACACATATATATATATTTAATTAATGCCGGTAGTAATGTACTTGTTAATAAACGGGCGTTAAGATGATAAAGATGAGAATGATATGTTACATGTTCTTAAACATACAAGTTTGTAATGGTGTTTAAACCATTTATTTTATATCTAAATAGTGACGTGAACATAATTAATGATCATTTATTGGATGCATTTTATGTTGTCGACATTAAAATTCTTTCTTTGAAACGACCAACGCATTTATATTGTCTTGATCGAGCTGGTGGCTGTATCTGGATAATTCCGTTATAGTGTTAGATTTAGGTGAGTAGATACAAATTTGACACTATATTGATTTATGTTTGTCTATGAAATCGATACTATCTGGTATACATGTATTGATAATACGCCTAGACCTTTGGCTTTGTTAACTGAATCACCAAAACCTTTGTGTACATGTACTCACGCGCATATTTGCTACAATGAATTGGCTGAGCCGTCTGCTTAGTATTTGAAGACTGAAGCGTAGTGTACTAGGCCTGTACCATACGTCCTACTCGTTAATAGGGCTTTAAATACTTACCTATTAGTAAATTATTCGTATAAAAGTTACTTCGCTATTTGCAACCAAGACACTCAAATATTCAAGAAGGATTCGATATGCATTCAGACCACGAGCCATTGCTGGATTAATATTTAAATGAATCCTGAAAATGGTACCGATAGCTACTTGAACATACTTGCGACAGACGGTGAATAAAGGTACGTCTTTTTTAAACGAACCTTTTGCATCACCAAACCTCGATTCTTTTTTTTTACCGAAACTATCACTCCTACGTCAATGCGTTAGTTCTTCTTAGGAGATGGACTATTTCAACTAGTCAATGCGTCTGTTTGTTCAAGTCGTATTCTTGGAATCAATCATATCACGTACGGCTATGTCCGTGCAACGGTCATTGCGTGTCTTCGATGGACTTCTATAATGGGTGTTTGTATTCTATTTTGAAAATAAGAATTTGCAGCGATATTAAGTATCGAAGAAGTGTTCAATGCCACCCTGTCAGCGTGGCTAACATACGCACGTACTATAACATGCTTCAATATGTGCATCACTCTTTCGAAGTTGATATAATTGTATATAAAATTATGCCTCAAGTGACCATAATTTCTTTCAATATGAATCAAATGGCATTATTCTGACATACGTTCGTCGAAGAATTAAATGCATTTTTTGGTCTGCAAAATTAAAGCCGAGGCTGATGCCTCGTCGTGCTACGTGGCTACGACGCTGCATGTGGTTCAATTTAATTAAGACGTTTCATGGCTCGAATTTGGCACTCGAACACACGCAAAATGCGAGTAAAAATAGCTTTGCGATTTTTTATTCTTTTTTTTTTTATACGTGCAAAACTTTGCGAAAACATTTTGTTATCGTATCTATATCTCCGTTACACATCGTAACCTGTCATTAATGATCTCTCATCTGCTTAAAGCAGGAAATAATCACAATGCGCGTAGGTAAACAGCCCGAAGTAAATACGTGTCGTGTTCTGAGAAAACTGGGCATAAGGCCTGTGCGTTAAGTGTCGTCCCAGATTAGCCTGTGCAGTCCGCACAGGCTTATCAGGGACGACACTTTCCGCTTTGATGACATGTTTTGTTTAAATGATGTCTCTTCTTAGCGAAAATCCAGTTCAGGCGGAAAGTGTCGCCCCGGATTAGCCTGTGCGGACTGCACAGGCTAATCTGGGATGACAATTTACGCACAAGCATCATGCCCAGTTTTCTCAGAACACAACACATATAGTCTGAGTGTAATGTTTATAACAATACGTTTTTTATAAACAAGTTTCTACTCATAACTGAACCATTTGTTTTATAAATAATTTGATTTAATGCATGGTATTATTTGCATTTTGCATCAAGTTCTAACTATTTACTGTTAAATATGAATAATAAAACACAACAGTTTTATCGCTTTTTATTTATGTTGTTTTATACCTCTTTACCATGGTACAAGTGTATATCACAATTATATTTAATAACATTATATACATGCGTTAAAACAAATTTTAACAAAAAAGGCTAAAGGGCGAATTCAGAAGATTTTCTAATACTAACTGAAATGAAATTGTTAGTAGATATACAAGACATTGTACGCACTCGTTTTTATTACGTGTACAAACTTGCATGTAATGCATTGTGGCGCATGGTATTATAGTGAACGACGGTTTCCAAGTATTCAAATCTAAACAATGTAATTAAAGATAGAGGATGCAATTTGTATGCGATCTCACGGGAAAACGCGATAACTGCATGCATGCACGTGGTTCGATTGTTATATTGTCCTTGACTCGAGACACTTTGACATGCACGGCCAATTTCATGATTGTTAAGTATTAAGGGTAAAAATAGTTTTCGGAAGATCATTGTAATCTTCTGTCCGAAAATTGCTCAATCGAGTTTCATTGATTACATATTTAACTAATGCAACACTTCGTAGTAATATATTGCTTAAGATTTAGATTCAACACCAAATGTGTCGTGTTCAGAAAAAACTGGGCATGATGCATGTGCGTAAAGTGTCGTCCCAGATTAGCCTGTGCAGTCCGCACAGGCTAATCAGGGACGACAATTTCCACTTGTATGACATTTTTCGTTTAAATGAAGTCTATTTATAGCAAAAATTCAATTTAGGCGGAAAGTGTCGTCCCTGATTAGCCTGTGCAGTCCGCACAATCTGGGACGACACTTTACCCACATGCATTATGCCCAGTTTTCTCAGAACACGACTTAAATGTCAAATGTATGTGTATTTTCATAAGGCCAAAAAGTCATTTGTTTCCCACTAACATCGCCAGAAAGAGTACGCATATATTGCCGGATTTATTTTATTTCTTTGTGTGTCGGTAACTTCTTTAAACAATTACAAATTTTATAAAAAAATATGCAATACAGAAATCTTCTTAATCTATTTTTAACATTCTTTCATTTAGCGAATATGATCGAATGGAGTAAACATTATCGCAAACTTAATATTTATTTAATGAAATTAGTAAAAAAAAAGTATCGAAGACTCAACGTAGAAAACCAGACTCAACGTAGAAAACCAAAATTAAGTTTTGGGTCGGCACAAACAAAAAATCAGCGTCGGTCTGATAAGTGGGAATACACAGCTTTTTACCGCATTATCTATGTGACTATGTATGAAGTTAAATGGGAGTAATAATAGTAAGCAAACGAAATGACAGACAACAGGATGGACGGGCTTTTACCTGGTTATGAGCCTCGCTCTGAGAAAAGGGGTTTAAAACATGTTCGTAAAGTGTCGTCCCAGATTAGCCTGTGTAGTTCGCACAGGCTAATCAGGCACGACACTTTCCGCCTTAACTGGATTTTTGGCAAGAAGAGTCTCTCTTTCAACAAAAAATATAATATAAGCGGAACGTGTCGTGCCTGTAGCGCGTTCAGTTACAGCGAACGTTCGCGAACCGAAGCGAACGTTCGCTATTGAACGCTCGGTTCGCCGCGAACGTTCGCGAACCGAAGCGACCCGTCTCGGGAGGTTAGTAGTTCGCTATAGTTCGCTAGCGAAACCAAGATGGCGGACAAGTAAGTTGTTGTTGTTGTTCAGCGTAACTTCAGTGTAACTTCGATATTTTTTCATTTTTTTGGAAGTATATAAAATGAATTGAATTATAAGCATAGTGTATTGTGTTGGTTAAGTACTTTCTGTTTTATAAGCGATTTCCTCCATCAAAATCGCAATCAATTCTGTGGGAGCCGCCATCTTGAAAGGTTCGCTCCGAACTTATCGTTCAATAAGACCGAATCGGAAACGAACGATCATTGGCGAACGTTCGCTGCAACTGAACGCACTACTGATTAGCCTGTGCGGACTGCACAGGCTAATCTGGGACGACACTTTACGCACATGCATTTAACCCTATTAGCACTTATCAAGACTGGTGGTGGTTTATGCCGTGGTGTTCTTTGTGTTGATATTTCGCTTGAAATAGAGGCGCTATTTAATGTAGCAAAAAAAACGAAGTCGGCAATTTGTAGATGAAATTGCGTTCAAAACAGTTTAATCGAATTACATGTTAGTTTATATCGGTCACATGGCAGTAATGTATGTAATTTGCTGTAAATATTTCAAAACGCCATAAACATAAAGTAAGCATGTACCGTCGTGTTCAATTACTCACGATACTTTCACTTTCGTGGTGTAGTAGGATTGCAGAACGTAAACGTAAAATAGTTTATGATGTACAGGTTTCCCACTCAGGTGGGATTGAATAAGCCAGATCACTGCTATTTTTAAAAGCACGTTCGATGATTAATCATATCATGTTCTTGCTCACTGCATGTGTACGAAACTGAAAAATGTAGTTCGCCTAGTACCGTAAAAGCCAATGTTGCTTTCTTGTAATTAATCAACCTCCTATTTGTTCAAATATTTGCAAGATCTGTATATTATTCTGTACAAACGCATAAACCATGCTAAAGACTAAAATCGGAAATACGGGGAAAGCCCCAGAGCAACATAGTGGGATGTCATTTTAATCCGTCAAATCGAAGATTTACTAAAAATATTTTTTACACCAACATTTGTCATCTCCGAGGCTGCGATAACCGAGCACAAAGTTTAGTCTGAAATCATGCGAAGTGTCGTCGATGTGCTAAATGTTTTATGTTAATCATGTAAATGCAGTTAAGTGAATGTCACATGTGGCTGAACATATTTTAAACCGATCAATACTGTTTTTGCGTTCAGATTCATTAGGACATCAGCCGGCACTCGTGGATATCAGAAATAACTTTGTCTAACCACAGCAATCGAGCAGGAATTTAAAACTAATTTAAAAACAGCTCTCTTGATGTTTTCTTATACCATTGTTAACAGTTATTGGTTTAAACATATTTATTTCTTATGGCAATTACAATAAATACAGATCATACTCAATGTAAGCAGAAAAGGATTGAAACGAAAGAATCAAGTTCTTATATAGTTTCTCTCCTTAGGAATAATATTTATACATGAAAGTGGCAGTGTTTTAAGACTAAAAATGTCGTGATATATGCCAGAAGTAAGAAAACGGGATATAAACATAAAAAAAGAAAAAAAAGTGAGGTTATCAAGCTAGGATGAAGGATTTTGTTTATGAGCCAAAGGCAAATAAATGCAACGTCGAGTCGGGATCGGATTGTTATGAGAAACGCTTAGATTCAATGATGTACTGTTGGACACAAAGAAAGATTTTAGAGTTATCATCATCGTTTAGGCATGTATTGCCAAAAAGAAGCATATCAAGGTCTACAGGACTTATAATTCCCAAGATATCGTTCATTAATTTTGTCCGTATTGCGCTATAATATGAACATATGAAGAAGAAGTGAAAATTAGACTCAAAACCTCCACAGCGACAGAGTGGAGAATCAATAATATTTTTTGCGTAAAGGTGCTCATTAAGGCAACTGGATTTGGTCCTTAATCGCGTGTGAATGACTTGAGAATGACGTTTACCTATGTAATAGTACGATGGTGTTAAAACTTTATTTCTGTTAAGATTAGATTTAAATGCATGTTAACAGTTATTCGTTTAAGTTGTTATTAAAGTGGCCTATGCTTTTGGTTGGGGTTGTCAGACCCGGTTCAGATGTTTTGATATTATAACTTCATGCGTAAATACATGATATCAAACAATGGCATGGTATTACATATACATTTGGGATGGGCCGTTTCAAGGTCAGGGTCGCAGTTGAATAATAACTTTTTTTTGCGCAATAACTCTTACACGAATCGAGCTATGGTGATAAAACATCATACATATATACATTTTGTGATTTCTTATGGGATGATGTGGGTCAAGGGAAGGTCACCGTTACTTAATATAAAAAAATCTAAAGAATATATCATGTAATTGCTTGAAAATTGGTTGGATGGTGTCAAGGTTACTATTTGTAAGTAGAGCACAATGGTGTCTGCTAAATAAGAAGTAAAGAACACATCGAGCTAATGTAATGAAACCGAATACATAGTCTTAATACCATATGTTTAGACCTGGCATGGGATTGCATATGCGGTGGTGGGGTAATTATCAAAGTCACCATAGCTAGATGTACATATAGAAACATAGTTTCTTTAGTTCTAAATAACTAGAACAAGAAATGAGGTATTATTAAGATACTTCGTACTTATATTGAAAATGTGAATATACTTGCATGAAGGATAGTTTGGTCAAGGTCACCATTACTTTAAAAAAAGCAAAATACAAATTGAAGTACGGTTTCTAATAATTATTCAACTTAAACTTAAAAACAAATCAAGAATAAAAATATTGTGTCAATGATTTGTAAAAATTATTCTTGAACCAAGTTGTATGCTATTGAGCAGGAACAGTCAGCGCGCAGTTTTAGTTCGAATTGTTATTTCTTTCTGCCCAGGATGGTACCAGCAGACGCGGGAGCCAACTCGAAATTGCTGCCCATGCTGGAATGCGCCGTCTGCAGCGAGATCTACAACCAGGCGGACCGTCTACCCCGCCAGTTGCCATGCCAACACACGTACTGCACGCGCTGTCTGGTAAAAATGTTGGCGGGATCTACCGTGTGTTGTCCGACATGTCGTGCGCAGCATACGACAGACGGAGCCGACGTAACGAGTATCCCCAAGTCGAGGATGCACTGTGAGCTACTAGACGTGGTTTTCAGAGGTGTGAATACGAATGCAGTTGAAACGCCAATGTGCGCGTATTGTGATGAAGATCACGTGGTATCGTTCTGTGACACGTGCACGAAGTCGATGTGTGACACGTGTCTGACAGCGCATAGGAAACAGAAAGATACGAGAGAGCACAAAGTCCGCGATGTAGAAAGTGATAGCAAACCTTCGGCCGGTGGTTTTGAGCGAGCTGTGCATGTTACCAAGATGGCTGCGAAACAAAACGGAAGTCTCAATACCACGGTCAGAGCACATGCGAAATGCAGGCAACCAGGTCACGAGACGCAGGATGTGGTTCAGTTCTGTCAGGGATGTCGGACTGTGGTGTGTAAAGGCTGCCTTTCCGAGCAACACCGCGGGCATTCGTGTACGAGCCTCACTAAAGCTTTACAGTCATGCGAAGATAAAGTGACCGAAGAATTAGAACGAATTCAAGACGGTTCAGAGGGTAACAGTATTAGACATGTATGCGATAACATCGCTAGAGACCGCAGTAGTATTATAGAATTCCTCGAAAAACGTCTCCAACAACTGTATTTCTCATATATTGATGTGCTAAATGAAGCCAAAGATAACCAACTTGAGCAACTGAAACAATACTCAGATACAATTACTCGAGAGCTGAATGAAATTAAGGGACGCATTGATGCAATCGTTTCTCGTCTGAAGGCGTGGGTACATCCGGCCGATGACCGAGCACGTGGTCACCTCGCGGAGAGGATCCAATCTGGTTTTACGTTGATAAGGGATTTGGAAGACATGGAGGGGCGCCTGGCGGCTGTCCGGGACCGTCACGTGAGCTATACGCAGGCCTGCACCACGGAGGACTTCCGGCTAATTGTTGGAGCCCTTGGGACCGTAGACACGTATACACCCGGTAAGATTTTTAGGATTGGAGCAAAATTAGGCTTTGCCAAAACTCTGCCACGATGCCAATACATATTTGATATGATAACTTGTGTATATATTTTACCGGAAACGATACATTTTATTTATTTTATATTTTAACATGTCAGACTATGGGTTTTCCGAACTTCACTGTGAACAAGTACCTTTCTAAAGCTGTCGAGGTGGTAATGTTCTCTGTTTGAAACAACAAATAAACAGTTATTTTCATTGTTCTAAAACAGATAAACACTTGTATTTACTATTGTTTCATATAAACCTCTGGGATACATAACATAAACATGCGTGAGGTCGCCGTGGCGTAATGGATATGGTGTCCGCCTAGCGACCGGACGGACACAGGTTCGATCTCCACTGTGGGAGTGCTCTTTAGATTTCCCTCAAAGACACCAAATACTGGTTCTTGGCCCAGGAAACGGACTAGAGATCGTTTCAATAGGCCTGAGGCTTTCAATGAAATCGAGCTAAAATAAATAGGTTTTAACTAAAATGTTTCAAATCTATTTCGCTTACTTTCGCAGACAAGATACTTTTCTTTTTATTTCAAGATTTAACCGAATCTCCATCAAGATTGAGTCCAACCCATCTGAGGCAAGAGATTAGAGGAGATGAATCTCTAATTCACATGGACGGATCGTCGTTACTGAATGCCTTTCAATCGTTGACCTTACATTGTCAGCCAGAATCAAGTCTTTCCTTGGCAACTTTCAACGCGGGTTCCGGCGACAAAAGTAGCAGTATCACGTTCAAGAAAGTAGTAACGGATGACGCCTCCAGAGCAATGCCAGTCAGAGATGATAAAGAAAACGCGAAACCGATACCAGACAAAAATACAAAATACTCGAGCATTGAACAACATGGCCATGACTTCTCAACCTTCAAAACTGACCAAATGATGTCAGACAAGAATACTCATGACGCGCACAAAGGGCCCACCCAAATGACGGCTACGTCAAATATTCAATGGGAGCAAAATACTGCCACCAATAGTGCTGCCACGTTGAATACTCTAGGAACATCAGACGGGCTCTCAAAAATGACGGCAACTTTGAAGAAGAGTCTTCCTCCCGCCATGCGCCAAGCTCTGACATCCGGGCACATCGCCAACACTGCTAAAGCGAGGCTAGCACTTCGGAACCTGGCGTGCTCATGGTGTATTGAGGGTGGTAACGTCGTTGTTTCTAGTTGCAGCGATGACGGGGTAAGGAGATGCATGGAGACTTTGGAGCAATCCGTCGAGCAGCGCGTGGTGAAGTTTAGGAACGAGTCCCGGAATGTTGTCGAGTCTGATAAGCTGATAGCTTTCCGCGAGATGGTGACTCGTCGCTTCCATGACATGGTTAGTTTAAAATCAACAAACGATTTGTATTATTGTAAATTGTGATATCTAGTAAAGTAAGCTTTATAGCCTTAATGTCGTACGGCCATCCATACGTGTATACACAGAGCAATGAGGTTTCATATAGAAGCCTTTCCCCACTTGATTGAAATGGACATACTAATACTTTTGGTAAATTTAAGTGTCAATCAGCTGTTTTGAATGCGCAACAATTAAAATATTCTTGGCACTCCTGTTTCAATTATTTGTTCCAGGCGTGGCTGAGCGCTGCAGCCGACAAAGACGAGATCCTAGTATGTGCCACGTGCACACCAGTGCTTGACGACGTCATAGGCATGGTGCGGAGATTTCTCGCGGACAACGTCGTCAAGACGGTCCGTTTGACGTACCCTGACAACTTGGTTAACATGGCAGCGAAACACGGGAAGGCAATGAGCAAGATCAAGACTTCCCTCTCGCAGTTCGCAGTGGGGATAGAGCTCCGGGGTTCGAGCCTGGAGTTACAGGGTGTCGGAGTCGGCGTGGCGTTGGCATGTCGCCAGGTGACGTGCCTGATGCGCATGATAGCTGCGCGTCTGAGTGGTGGTCAGGACAGGTTCGACTCGGAGGATGAGGACGATAGCGAGGACGAAACTAGGTAAGGAATGGAAAACATCAGATATTAGGCAAATTGACTATCCCTTCAAACGTCGTTCTCTACAAAACATTTCAACAACGTAATATAGACCCAGTCTTGCCATAACTAGTACATATGTGATAATTTTATGAAGGCAATATGTATGATTAGTTTATTCTATGAACGTTATTCTATACAAAAATTGATGCTGAATAATAAAAAGCCTGATTAGCACAAACGGTTACATTCTAGGTCTTAAACATGGAGACACATTTTATTTATTTTTTTATAGATTCGAAGAAAACGAATATGCCCTAACAAAGGAAGAACCAGTGAGTTTATCGATGCAGTTGTTATCAAAAACGACCGAAACGGTCGTCAACGCGGTCTGTTTTGCCGGAGATGACGTCATTATTTACGTCATCACGGGGGACATAATCGCCTTGCCAGTGGAAGCGGTAGTTAGCCCAGCAGACGAGAAACTTAAACACACGGGCGGCCTTTCCAAGGCCCTGGTAAAGGCGGGTGAGTTTATTCAACGCTTGTTTCAAGGATTGTATTACACACGTTATAGGTTGGTGGTGTCGAGCACAGGACTACCAATACGGGGTTCGCCTCTGAATTACCCGGTTCGGCAATAAAACGCGTGTGGTCATAAGTGTTCACATAGCACATGGTGAACCGCATAGATTTTCTAGGTTAATTGGCCATTATAAGGTGAAAGGCTGAAGGGGCCATTTGTACAAGCGGAGGCAAATCAAACAAGCACAAATGTTACAACCCATTGCACGGACTTATAATGTACATTTTATGAATAAATAATACGTATGTAGTTATATTGCTCTGTGTGTCTATACATTTTCATCGTCTTTAATGATAGGTTACTACCGATATTTCTTATATTAGACAAATAATATGATTATATCTACCGGTTATCATGACAAGCTTTGATTATTATAGAATTTATAGTTTACATCAATATATCTACTTCATGTGTTGCACAGGTGGCCCTATCATTCAGGATGAGTGCACAAGCCGCGTGCACCAGCATGGTAACCTACATCCGGGCGACGTCTTCTGCTCGGGGGCAGGAAGTTTGCCCTTCGTCGCCATCATGCACGCCGTCTCGTGCAAGTGGAGTCAGGGACCGGAAATAGCGAAGGCTAATCTCGCATCTGCTGTAACCGGTGCGTTTGAGGAGGCGTCTGCAAGGGGAATCTCGTCTGTTGCAGTGCCGGCTCTTGGGACCGGAGCTTACAAAGTTCCGGTACAGGTATCGGCGGAAGTAACGGTAAAGTCAATTGAGGCGTTCCTCACCCGCGAGCCACACGGCGTCGTGAGAGAGATATACCTGTGTGACGTTACACCGGACACCGCCCAATATTTTATTGCCGCGCTACACACAGAGTATAAAGAGGAGGGCATTTTAACTTTCGAAACTGCCAGTGCCCCTCTTCCGTCACAGCTTCAGCAAAATGCAAGAGGACCACCGACTTTGTTTCTGATGTAAACTGTAAAATGACAGCACTAAGTTTGTTCAGTTGCAATGAAGCTAACAATATATGGTGTACTAAAAAGCTACAAGGATTTTGGTTATTATACATTATGTGATCCGTTTTAGTAAACACTTGACGATATTGACTAGAAAATAGTGGTTATAAATAACAACTTAACAGTGTGCATTCATTAAACTTTCTGTTTACTTTATCGATCACTTTCTCCAAATAAGAAGCAGTATATTATTGTATAATAATATCTGTATAGTGTTGACATCATATATTGTTTACTGAGCTTCTGCTTTATAGCAAAGTCTGATTTACAACAAGCCCAATTTTATACATTATAATTCTATTCCATTAACATTTTGCCAAGATTAGAATACTCAGTACCAAAGTCTTACATGTATAGAATGTGTTATTGCCTTAGTTATCCTACATTATCGTGCCATAGTTATTATACAGTTTATTATACATAAACACTGTACATGTACAATGAACAGCTAATACTCAAGGTCTGACGTGTGTGCATAATTTATGGGGAAAAAAGAGAAACTTGTCAAAAAATGCTGTTCAAACCTGTACAGGGTGCGGTTTAAATTACTCAAATAAGCGCACATAAAATAATATTGCAATAATTTCCTTATGTATGAAGAAACCAAAAAGTGGATGTAGCCGAAAATCTAAATATTGCAATGCTTTAACATCATGTAATTAACGAATGTGTGAATTGTTTGGTGTTCACTTCTATTATAAGTGTACTCCCTTCTTAAACTTGCATGACAAGTTGCAATTATCATCGTATTCGACTTAATTGCTGCAAAGTTGTAGTGCATTAGTATACATGTATATGGTTTATCGATGACAAATATGAATCTCAATTTAGCAGTAATGCTGTTGCTCTTCAAATACTCAACGCTTCAATAACTTTACGGTGTAGTTATCATTATTATAACATTCATATTTTTTTACAGTTAAATTATCATTATTACTTCATTTATATATCAGTAGCTTTACGGTTATATTATTTGCAAAATTCGTATGTCAGTAACTTTCGACAGTAAATATCCTAATTATAATATCTATATGTCAGTAACTATACAGTGTAGTTATCTTCATAACAAAATTCAGCTCAGTTGCTTTACAGTGTAGTTATCTTCATAACAATATTAATCTCAGTAACTCTACAGTGTAGTTATCTTCATAACAATATTAATCTCAGTAACTTTACAGTGTAGTTATCTTCATAACAATATTCATCTCAGTAACTTTACGGTGTAGTTATCTTCATAACAATATTAATCTCAGTAACTCTACAGTGTAGTTATCTTCATAACAATATTAATCTCAGT
>VMBQ01002502.1:79682-113141 GCA_007657795.1 Dreissena rostriformis | reverse complement strand
TACTTGAAAGATGCTGCACCTTTTGTGAAAATACACATTACTTTTTAAGTCAATAGCTCTATTACTTCTAATACAGTTCCTAGTGAACTCAAATGTGCTAAGGTTAAACCACTTTTTAAAAAGGGTAATAGATCTGATGTTTCTAATTACAGACCTGTCAGTATTTTATCAATTGTGTCTAAAATTTTAGAAAGGGCTGTATATAACCAGTTAGAATCTTTTTTAGTTAATCATGGTCTTTTATATGAATATCAAAGTGGTTTTAGATGTAGCTATTCCACTGACTCATGTCTTATCCATCTTAATGACCATATAAAGAGTCAAACTTCAAAAGGCCTTTACACTGGTATGATAATGCTAGACCTTCAGAAAGCGTTTGACACGGTTGACCATGGCATTCTATGCCAGAAACTTAAGATAATGGGTGTTGAGTCAGTGGAGTGGTTTCAATCTTATTTAACAGGTCGTAAACAAATGGTAAATGTCAATAATACTATGTCAGATTCTATGAATCTTACATGCGGCGTCCCTCAGGGAAGTATTTTAGGGCCGCTCCTATTTTTATGCTATGTAAATGATATGGGTATTAGTATTAGCAAATCATGTAAACTTATTCTTTATGCTGATGACAGTGCCATCCTTTATTCTCACAAAGATCCTAGTATCATCAGTAGTGTTCTGGGGAAAGAACTTGAAAATTGTAGTAAATGGTTAGTGGATAACAAACTGTCTTTACACCTTGGAAAAACAGAATGTATAATGTTTGGTTCTAAAAGGAAATTATCTAAACTTCATAACTTTAATGTAAAATGTAATGATCACACTATTGTCTCTCAATCATCCGTTAAATACCTTGGTTCAGTATTGGACAATGATCTTTCTGGTACATCTATTGTTAATAATATAATTAAAAAGGTAAACTCAAGGATAAGATTCTTGTATAGACAAAACCACTGTTTAAATATGGAACTAAGAAAATTGTTATGTAACGCCTTGGTTCAATGCCATTTCGACTATGCTAGTTCTTCTTGGTACAATGGTATTAGTAAACAGCTAAAAAATAGATTACAAGTTGTACAAAATAAAGTTGTTAGATTTATTCATGGATATGACTCTAGAACATCATTGAAAGTCAAGGATTTTAGTAGTATTGGTTGGTTAAATGTTCAAAATAGAGTTAAGCAACTAAGACTCAACCATGTTCATAAAATTGTTAACAAGAAATGTCCTTTTTACATGAATAATAATTTTAGTTTAGTATTTGATATTCATAGTCATAACAGTAGAAATAGTAAAGGTAACTTTTATTTACCTCAAGTGAATGGTTTTACCAGCACTACTTTTTATTATCAAGCAATCAAAGACTGGAACAGTCTACCTGCAGATGTTAAAAATGTTTGTAATAAATATGAATTTAAAAAGAAAGCGAAGTCTGCTCTAACAGACAATATGAAATTAAAAGAAAATGCTGATTTTATTTTTCACTAGTAGTCTTATTTGTTTAAATTAATGTTTTATGTGATTGGTTTGTTATATATATATATATATGCCTGTTGTTTAAATTAGTCATCAATACAGTATTGGTACGTACATTTAAATGTGATAACAAGATAGTATTATAACCAGTGATTGTTAATAACATATGTTTTTTGTACCTTTGACAGCCATCCATAGGACCCCATTGGAAATAAGTCGTAAAACTTTCATGGGTCATCCTGTTATATATATATATTATGTCTTGTATTCAACATCTTGGTACTCCATATCTCTGCCATATTTACTGTCTATGTATGTGTAAACGAAAGTAACTAATTAACGCTGACTGTGATATATAAATGTGATCTATCTATGCATTATTATTCTAAATCTGTGATAACTGCAGTCAAATTCTTAAATGTTGTGACTTTAATGTATTGTATGAACTGTTGTTGTATGACAAATATATATATATTCACGAATAAATCAATCAATCAAATGTCTGCAAATTGACTTGTAGCATTATTTGTTACAATTATGTGTTAGGAAATAGTAAGCTCCTTTATAATTCCATGGGCAATTTACGCCTGGAGACAACAGCTTCAGTCTGAATTCATTGCATGTTATATTCATAGTTTGCTGACAAGGCTTCCTGTCTCTCTCATTGTTTTAGATGAACGGTGAATCACTGAAAAGGTGAATACAGACAAACACATAATACATTATTCAATATGTTTCATTTTATTTAAACACTATTTCAGAAACATATTTCTATTGAAGCACATGTTATAAAACAAATTAATTTAAAAAACAAGCAAATAATACTTGAAACCCCCATTTTTACAGACAGGACCCCTGAAATCATCGACCTGAGTCATGGGGACCCATGAAATTTAACATGAATGTAAAACCCAGAGATTATGAATATGGCTTCATTGTCAATGATATCTAATTATATGCAGCGTCTACATTGAAACTTATTCAGGGATTGCACAGCAGACTCTGATATTTGTTCAGAACCAAATATTTGTATGGTAATTATAAAGTAAATTAACATCATATCAAAGGGAGTGATTTTGGACTCTTATTTAGTTTAAACATATTTATTTCAAACAATACACATTGCTGTACATAGAATTACATACAACATTTATACAGTTTACATGTTTGAATAGGATTGGAACGGAAGACAATCTCTTATATAGTTCTTCTCCCTAGAACTCTTAGGACTCTTATTGAGTTAGCCTTGGAAGATAATTATTTACTGACAAATGAATAGGTTTTTATTTATTATTGTATGGTATTATATTTCAGGAGGACACGACTGATCTGTTCACAGTGGACCCTAATGTTGTCATGCAGCATTTCTCGCCCTTGTTTATGTCACAGTGGTTCATGATAGACCATTCAAGGAACCCGTGTTCTTCTATCACATGTGATAATAACTTCCTTTTTGTTTTTAAACATGTAAGTTAAAGTAATGTGTTTAAATGATAATCATTTCAAGATAATATAATTTGAACATGTATGTTTTAAATGGCAATTGATCTAGAATGTGCTTTATGAAATGTCATACCTTCATATTATCATAGAATTTAGAATTCAGAATTTCAGACTCTATCAAAAGTATCAGTAGACTTCATCTCAGTTGATAAAACACTTGTTTTTAGACAGAAATTATGATTAATTGTTATTCAAAGCCAAATGATAACCAATATGGATAGCTAGGAGATGCAGCTTTAAGTGTATCATTCTATATTACTGCATGTAGAAGTATTAGCTGGTATTTAAATGATGCCCTTGAAATTGATGTCATAATTTTACAACATTATTTAAATTATTGTAAAACTGAAGGTTGAGATACACACGTGTCATCCTTTTTCCATGAAGAACATATCATTTTATTGATTTAATTGCAAGGCTAAATACCTGATTGTTTTTTTCAGTTTGATGATTTTCTGATTGTTGCGATCAACGGCGATGGCACCGAGAGTGAAGAGTTCCTGGAGAGGAAAGCGCTGGTGTTCATACGGCTGACTGGCTTCCTCCTGGGACCTGTCAGTGATGAGTATGACACCACTCTGATATGTTGCTTCTACAATGGAGCCTCACTTTGTGAAAACGAGGTTAAATGCATTTGTGTAAAGTGTCGTCCCACAGTCTGCACAGGTTAGCCAAAAGAGGACACTTTCAGCCTTAGCTGGATTTTTGCTAACACGAGAATTCTTTTAAACGAAAATTACAATAAAAAAAGGAAAGTATTGTCCCTGTATTGCGCACTGCACAGGCTAATCTGGGATGATACTTTATCCCTTCGAGCGCTGGAACTGGATTTTGAAGGCCTTTGCAAACAGTTTGGATCCAGATGAGACGCCACAAAACCTGGCGTCTCATCAGGATCCAAACTGTTTGCTATTCTGATAGTATTCTTTGAAAAAAATCGAAGAAAATGCTAATTTTAGAAATTCAGCAGACGACATTTTAGCAGACGACAAATTTCCCAGCATGCAAAGGGTAAATTCTATGGAGAACAATCTTTTGCAGAGTGTTATACAGTTATAGACAGCTATAGACAGTTATCGACAGTTATAGACAGTTATAGACAGCTATACATTTTTAGCATTTTCTATAATTATTTCTCCAATATCAGGATAGGGCGCCCCCGTTTTATTGAGAAGTCGGAGAGATGGCACTATCTACGCATCATGATGTCCACATGGACCTTTCTGGCTAAGAATGAACAAGCTTTCCTTGTAGAGGTAAGTCCACTATAGGGTGGGTTTAAGCTTGACGTACAATATTTTGAGTTTAATGCTCCCGTGCTCCAGGAAAGGGTGGACCTTATAGTAGCCGTTTTGTCAGTCCGTCCAAATTCTAATTTTGATGGAAATGAGTTTGCGTGGATCTGAAACGAATTTCCTTGATAATCGTTTCAGTCTTGTTGACGTCTGTTCATCCTTCTATCTGTATAACTTTTGATTTCCATGCCAGATCTCATAACCTGAATTCGATGAAACTTGATATGAAGCATCCCTATAGGGATGTCAGGTCATATATTGTGAGGGCATTCGGTTCCAATAATTTTTCAGGGAGTTATAGCACTTTGATTTTGAATGTAATTTAGGAATGGATTTTTTGTTTTCACTCAAGATCTCATGAACGAATTGTTTGAATCAGATGAAACCTGTTTGCACTTTCCTTTTAGGGTGTACATGCGCTTATTTTGTCATTCCGTTACATTTTATGGTCAGAGAGTTATTTCTCTTTGAATAATAATTCCATTCCGCATTTGATCTTGGACACTTATTATCTGTATTTTATAAAAACTTGTTATATGGATAATGTTTTTTTTTGGCTTCAATAAGTTTTCAGTGACTTGTTGCTCTTTGATTAATTATGTGAGATTTTCTTACAAATTTTAAGATTCTCAGATCTCAAGAACTAATTATTGGGCTTTAATAAAACTTCATGCAGTATCCTTAATACTTTGTTTAAACTCAAGATCTTGATAACTTTTGATCTGAATTAGATGGAACTTTATTTGCACCATCCCTATAGGTTGAACATGTGCATATTTGCGTTCCAGGCCATTTATTTTTATGCCCCCGAAGGTGGGCATATAGTGATCGCACTGTTCATCTGTCCGTCTGAAATTCCGTCACACTTTGCGTTTAGGTTTCGAAAAATGTGGAAAAACACTTTACGTTTCCATGCTTTATCTCAGTAACTCATGATCAAAATTTGATGACAATTTATATGCAGTATTCTTATAGGATGGACATGGGTTTATTGTCAGGTCATCCTCATCAGTGATTTATGAAGGAGTTACTGACCTTAAAATAATAATTTTGTTTCAGCATGAGAGACAACAGTGGCTATGAGCAGTCCCAGATTACCCTTAAGGCAGAGTAGGCAACTGCCTTTGGGCTTCGTGAATTTTAGGGGCCCCATGAGACCATGCAGAAAGATTGTTTTGCTTACAATATGCCTTTATGACATTTTATATCTATAAAATGTACATTGTCCCATGTTATGTCTTGCCAGCCTTTGCACTGGTAGGCTAATTTGAACAAGTGAAATCAACTTGGCACTGTAGTTCTAGGACCTGCTAGGCCGACAAGGGGTCTGGGCCCCAAAAGCTTCACTGACTATGGGCCTCCACGGTTCTTAATCCGGCACTGGCTATGACGTTGATTTGTTTCTGTTTGCAGGCGGTAGAGAAGCTGCACATGAACCAGATGGTGAGTGAGATGTGTGTGGACGTTCTACGGCGTGTCGTGACACGGATGCAGGAGGCGGGAGAGACCCGTACCCAGCATGCACTGCTCCTCGTCAACAGCAAACTGCTCTCACTCTACTCCAAGTGGGTGATTCATTGTAGTCTGACTCTCTACTCCAAGTTTTAGCTCTATTGTAATCAGGCATTCTACTCTAAGTTGGAGCTTTATTGTAGTCAGGCACTTTTCTTTAAGTTGAAGCTTTATTGTAGTCAGGCACTATTCTTTAAGTTGGAGCTTTATTGTAGTCAGGCACTATTCTTCAACTTGGAGCTTTATTGTAGTCAGGCACTAAGTTGGAGCTTTATTTAAGTCAGGCACTAAGTAGGAGTTTTATTTTAGTCAGGCACTAAGTTTGAGCTTTATTTTAGTCAGGCACTTAGTTTGAGCTTTATTTAAGTCAGGCACTTAGTTTGAGCTTTATTGTAGCCAGGCGCTAAGTTGGAGCTTTATTTTAGTCAGGCACTAAGTTGGAGCTTAATTTTAGTCAGGCACTAAGTTGGAGCTTTATTTAAGTCAGGCACTAAGTTGGAGCTTTATTTGAGTCAGGCACTACATGTAAGTTGGAGCTAAATTTTAGGCAGGCACTAAGTTGGAGCTTTATTTGAGTCAGGAACTAAGTTTGAGCTTTATTTTAGTCAGGCTCTAAGTTGGAGCTTTATTTTAGTCAGGCACTAAGTTTGAGCTTTATTTTAGTCAGGCACTTAGTTGAAGCTTTATTTTAGACAGGCACTAAGTTTGAGCTTTATTTTAGTCAGGGACTTAGTTGGAGCTTTATTTTAGTCAGGCACTACTTTGAAACTATATCGTAGTCAGACATGATACTATAAGTGAGAGTTTTGTTGTAGTTCAACACAACTCTAAGTAAATAGGTGAACTGTTCTAGTCGTATGCTGTATTATAAATGAATTTTAATTTTGGGTTTCCTTCCTCGTCACTGTCGATGATGTCACTTATACTGTTAAGCACACAATTATATACTTTTCTACCCAAATAATGGTCAAAATCATCTAATACCACATGTTCACACNATCAAAGAATACTATCAGAATAGCAAACAGTTTGGATCCTGATGAGACGCCACGTTCTGTGGCGTCTCATCTGGATCCAAACTGTTTGCAAAGGCCTTCAAAATCCGGTTCCAGCGCTCAAAGGGTTAATGCATATGCGTTAAGTGTCATTCCAGATCAGCCTGTGCAGTCCGCACAGGCTAATCAGGGAAGACACTTTCGTTTTCATGGTATTTTTTGTTTTAATGAAGTCTCCTCTCAGCAAAAATCCAGTTAAGGCGGAAAGTGTCATCCCTGATTAGTATGTACAGACTGCACAGGCTTATCTGGGACACTTTACGCACATGTACCTGTATTAAACCCCCTTTTCTCATAGCGAGGCTCGTATGTTGAAAAACAGCTGATAGCCATTCTAGCTTCTTATGGCAGACATGACATCTGATTGCAGCCAGAATGCCAGTGAGTTGCAGGCCAGCGATGTGCTGTGTATCATCATCATCGTCCGGAGTCTCTTCCCCACCCATGACAGGCTGGAGGACCTGTTTGCTCAGTCGTACCGACCCACAGATGGACGGATACTGAGGTAAGTGCTACTGTATTGCTTGCTGCTAACATAATCTTGATTAAGTCATATCAGCTACCCTTCATCCACTGCACCATTACAAAAAAAAATGGAAAAAACTCAATGGTTTTGTTACAGGTTTTTTTTTTCATCTTTGTGAAGAGGCCTTGGCCCCCTCATTTTTTTAAAAAATGAGTCGCAAACTGTTCAAAATTGTGAAAAAATTAAGTTGCAAACTGTTAAAAAAAAATGAAAAAATAAGTCATGATGTTTTTAAAATTGTGAAAGTTTGAGTTGCACATGTCTTTAAATTGTGAAATTTGAGTTGCAAACTTCTCATATTTGTGAAAAACGGCCATTTTCCAAGGAGGAAAAAAATCCCTGTGGTATAGACCTGTACGTTTGTTATAGACCTGTACGTTTGTTATAGACCTGTATGTTTGTCTGTTGCATAGAGAGGAGGCCAGATCGCCAGCTGCTGTGAGACTGTCCAGGTTGCCACGGGAACGCTTTGTGAGTGCAGCAGAGGGGTTCAATGCTGGGGACGAGACAGAAAATGAACAGGTAAAGGTTGACCTTGACCTATATCTGCCTTCCGGTACACCTTGACCTTTTTGTGAAGGTATTCATTGGTAGAACTTCACCTTAAGGTACACATGGGCCTTAAGGAAGACCTTGATATTAAAGTTTACTTTAAACTTGTCTAATTTGATTTTACTTTTAAATAGGCAGTGACCTTGAGGCTACAATTACCTATTGGTAGACTTTGTTCTTGAGTTACATGTTAATCTTAAAAAAAAAACAATTTGAACAGATATTTCCGTCAGTGTGGATGTTGACCTTTTAGATGACCTGGATGTTTAAGTGTAGGTACAAATAGATCTTTAGGTAGACCTTAAACTTGTTTCTCTACTTTTACCTTCAAATAAGCGTGACAGTCTAAACGACATTGACCTTTTGCTTTGAGAAGTATCCTGAGTTTTTGTTTTGTTTATGTCTGTTAATAAGTTTGTAACCATATAGTTTCCCCCACTGTCTGTCCATCAGTGTGCCTGTACTCTTTGGTTGTCTGCTCTCTAACTAAAAAAGTTTTCAATAATGTCACCAAATTTTCTGAACATGTTTATAAGCATAGAACTGAGGCCATGTTCAATAACCAGCCTAATCTCACCAGGCATTTTGGAGTGACAGCTGTATTTCAAGCTGGATGTCTGTCCTTAAATTCCTGTCCTCATATCTAGAAAACCATAGTTTTGCCATAAATTGATAGATTTTAAAATAACTTAGCACAGATGTAAACAGTCATTAGACGCAAGTTGTGTGTAACACCAATCTCCCTACCTCAAAGATCAAGCTCACACTTAAAGATCAGAAGTCAAATTGGGCCATAAAACAGATTTTTATTGCCATTAGTGGAGTTTTGAGACAAAAGTGTAATGTGAGGGCATCCATGTCCTATGAGCATATGTCTTGTTAATAGATAGGGGTATTCCATTGGAGTTTGAATTCACCTTGACATCAAGGCAAACATGAAATATTGGTCTTTTCATTTGAAAATCATTAGAACAAAATGTTTGAATCAAAACAGAAATCCAGTAGGGAATATTCCCCCCATATTTTTGCTTTGATTAAGCTTGAAAATTCACAGTCAAGGACTGTTTCCAATAAATAATAATATGAAATACCCATTCATTCAAACATACAGTATATTCACTGTTTCAGTACTACTCCGCAATGGAAGGCAAGAGCAAGGAAGAGAGTGTTTTGTCACTGGATCGACTGCTGCTTGAAGACTCAGACTCTGGTAAATATATATATATATCACTTATAATGTTTTGTTAAAAATGTGTTGTAGTTATACTGATAAATCAGTCATATAATTATAATGATGTTAATCACTTTTATAATATTTTCTAATAAATGATCTAAGAAATTTAATTTGAAACCAAAATGGTTGCAATCTGTAATAAAAAACAAATCATATACATCCGCCATTCATGGTGTTAATTATTTTAATTACCCTATAAGAATAAGTTTATTGTTTTAATATAATAAATATAGTTTATCTATTTGTTTCATTGATAATTTGAATTATTTGTATAGAATTCAGGTATTCAACTGTCTCATTCCTAACCAGATACAGTTTTGCAGGAGCGTCCACACCTTACCCAGAAGTGTCTGAGAAGTATGTCACACCAACCACTTCCCCTGCCGTCATGCATGGCAGGACAGATATGTTTGCACGTCCAGGGTCACAGGCTAGTGCTCAGGGGTCATCCCCGGCCCCCAGTCCTGAGGCCGGCCTGGGGCTATTTCGACCAAGGAGTCACACTGCGGGCGAGGTGGAAGGTCAAGGTCATTCCTTGGAGAGCAAGGTCACTGGGGTCAGTCATTTAGGAGATGTCCGAAGTAGCAGTTTTGGAGAACTGAAAAAGAAAGGTTTGTTTTAAACCAATTTATTTTAGCTCCATTGCATCGAAGCCTAAGGCTTATTTGAAATGCTCTTCAGTCTGTTTCCTGGGACTGTAACAAGTATATACTGCTTATAAATTGTCAGCAAAGAAAGGTTTAGATGAATTGGTCGTTTAGTCTACATTAAGCCTGTATTCAGGCAGTTCATAATTTTCCAATTCAGTTTACATATATAAGCTGATGAAATGTGTTAAACAACCTGTTAAAAAAAACTTCTATTGACATTTATAGGCTGTGTTTATTACTTTTCTTAATAAATTGATTTTCTTAGGTTTTAACTTCTGACAGATTTGTTTTGTTTGAAAAGATTTTTTTTATTTCTTAAGAAATAGAGGATATTTGTTCATGTCAGTGTAAGATCGTTTGTTATTTCAAGAGTGATCATAGAAAATATATTTTCACGAGTGGCCACGAGTGAAAATATTTTTTTTTTATGATCACGAGTAAAATAACAAACGATCTTGCACTGACATGAACACATTTTCTGTTCCTTTTATGCCGCTTTTTCAAGAAAGTAATTAATAATTATTTCCCTTTCGCCAAAAAGTGACCCTCTCTCCTGTGGTGTGCCTCAATACATTGAAATGACGTCATTTTGTTGACGAAATGACGTCATTTTTCCAGGGAAATTTTTCAGTTAAACTCTTTTGCAATGTAAATAAACGGAAAAAAAAGCATGAAATTTAAAATAAAATTGTTGGATTCGGTGGAATATCAATTTTATATCACTCATGAAAAAGGAATTCCGAAAATTTGTTCTTTTCACCGGTGAAAAGAACAATTGTGTTCTTTTCACTGCTGTTATTTCACTGCAGAAATGTCATATTTTATCATTAGGTATAAAAGAAAGTGTAATAACTACCTAACCTGACACTTTTATTTGTTTCATAATATAAATATAGAATCTGATGCTGGTATTTATTTTATAACATAATGAATTTGATTAAAAAGTTAAGGAAATTTGTTATTAAGGGTGCTTGCCTGCAATTTAAATAAAGTATTGTATGAATGACAAGGAGTGTCAGATCTTTTCTATCACATGCTTTTTAACGACAAAAAACTTCATTTTATTGAAACTGGCTGATCAGTTGCAAAAGTTGCTTATAGATGAGATTTCAATTTTGCCAAAATAAGAAGAAATAGTTAGTCAATCAGAACGTCCAATTTATTAAATTAAACATATTTCAGATAAGAATATTGCTTATTGTTGTATAGTATGTAAAAAAAGGTATAGCTTGTGTTGAAACACTTAATTTTAAGCTTAGTACTAGTATTGCATTTCATTTTTTTATGGGAAGAAGTAGTATGAAATTAAGTCTAGCTTTTTATACTAAGTACTCACATCTTATACTGAAGGTAGTTACAGATCTATGTATGTGATACAAAAGTACTAATTTTGCATCAAGGGCTTAATGACTTTGTACAATCATGAGTTTAATCTTACACATAGTCATATATGGAAATTAAATGAATAAATGCCGAAAAGTTACAAGAAATGTGATTGTTCAATATTTTGAGGTGAGACTAAGTGTGAGACAAGGAGCTTTTATAGTCCTTGGGCTGCGTCTGTTGTTTTTTGAAAACTTTGGAAATTGTTTAAGTTCATGAGTTCCTAGATTGATGAAACTTGGTCAAAATGTTTATCTTAACGGCATCTAGGACAAGTTAGAATCTGGGTCATGCTTGTCAAAATACTAGGGCACCAGGTCAAATCTTATAAAAAAAAACTTGTTACCACACTAGAGGCTACATTTAAGGACTGAATCTTGATGAAACTTGGTCAGAATTGCTGTCTTGACAATATCGGGGCCGTTATTTGCAATCAAAAACTAGATCACCCATTCAAGTTTTCAGCAATTTTTGGCATACCTTGAACTATAGTTTACCTTTATGGCCATCTTGGCCCTCTTGTTAAATTCACATGTTTAAAAAATGTAATTGCTTAAATTATTTATAGTTTATTTGTTTTTTTAAATATTAAACATTGGATTTCTAATAGAATATTTGCTATGAAATATTCACTTCAGTACAGTTTAAGTTACGAAATCCTTTAGGAGCTATATTTCCTGTTCCCAGGTCTGTCCTGCAGTCAGAAATGCTTGTCAGAGAGCCGTCTGGGTGAGGAACCGGTGAAACAGGAAGTTGATGTTCCCATCATGCCCGAGGACACAGACTACGTGAAGCAGACGGTGTTCCTGGCAACGTCTCAGTGCCGCTGGTCCCCGTGTCAGATCCACTGTCGTAGGCTGTACCCTGGCATCATCCTGGTGGTGCTCACTGAGGTGTGTAGTGCACAATATGCCTGTAAGAAGATAATCTCTCGGATCCAGTCGCATTCCTCCCCCCCCCCCTCCTTTCAGATTTAGTGTGCAAGTTGTACCCAGATACCTTCCTGGAGTGCTAACTGAGGTTTGTAGCGCAAATGTTTTATGTGGAATTTAACTATCTTGTCCTATGTTGGAATCTGTACCACTGCATCATCCGTGTGATGCTTACGAAGGCAATAGGAATAGCTAACAGGTAGTGAATAATTGGTAACACTTAACTGTTGGATTCACTGTGATTGTCCACCTATGAAATCCACCTTTGTTTGTTTCCCCTGTATGATCCACTCTGTCTTTCTCCCCTGTATGATCCAATCTTGTTTGTCTCGCCTGTATGATCCACTCTGTCTTTCTCCCCTCTATGATCTAATCTTGTTTGTCTCCCCTGTATGATCAACTCTGTCTTTCTCTCCTGTATGATCTAATCTTGTTTGTCTCCCCTGTATGAGATACTCTGTCTTTCTCTCCTGTATGATCTAATCTTGTTTGTCTCCCCTGTATGATCCACTCTGTTTTTCTCCTCTAAAAAATCGACTCTGTTTTTCTCCTCTATAAAATCGACTCTGTCTGTTTTTCTCCTCTGTCAAATTGACTGTTTTTCTCCACTGTCAAATCGACTCTGTTTTTCTCCTCTGTCAAACCAACTCTGTTTGATTCTTGTGTTAAAACCTCAATGTTTGTCTCCATATCAGATCGACTACGTTTGGCTTCCCTGTCAAATCAACTACTTTTCTCCCCCGTCAACTCCACTTTGTTTCCGTTCCTTGTCAGATCCTATTTGTTTGGCTCCCCTGTCAAATCAACTGCTTGTCTCCCCTGTCATCCCCACTTTTTTACCCTTCCTTGTCAGATCCTATTTGTTTGTGTCCCCTGCAGAATTCACTCTGTTTGTTTCCTCTGTGCACCCCCCTGTGTTTGTCCCCCATGCCAAATTAACTATGTTTGTCTCAGAATTCAAATTGATTATGTTTGTCTCCACTGTCCATTTTCAGATGCCCAAGAATAACCTGGCCCCCATTCCCTGGCTTCAAAACATTAACTTGAATCGATCTGGCAACCACGAAAACACATTGCAAGCATGCATAATTCGGTTTGACAATCATTCATGCTGTAATTACACTGCTCATATGATCAAAATTAAACTAAGTTAACTCTTACTAACATAAATATCCCTCCAAATTTAATCTGTTGCGAGAATCAGCTTTCCATCTATTTAACGGACTGTTTTCACACGCGCTACGCCATCTTCGAGTTGACTCAGAAATAGTTTTAAACAAAAATACACCTCCATTATTAACCAATGAGAGCACAGCTTTGTTTAAAACTATTTTTACATTTTCAGATGCCCAAGAATTCCCTGGCCCCCAGGCTCGTGGAGCTGATGCAGCTGTTTAAGCAGCTCATATCTGACCAGAACGAGGGGCTGGAGAAACGACGTGTGGAAATTCTGTACCAGGCCATAGGCAGTCAGCTGAAGAAGGTCTTCTTAGCTCTGAGGAAAGCAAAGGTTTGTCTGATTGTGTGAAGTGACAAGTGTGACGTTAAGCTGTTATGGTGTTACTGAATTAAATCACACTTGGGCAAATCACACTTGATGTATTAAGTTTAAGAAAATGTTTGGTAATAACACAATCTTTCACAAAACAATATAAATACGGAGAAAAGCTTGGCATGATTAAACGATTTGTATTTTCAAATATTAGATTGAGTGTTTTTATATTAGCTTGGTTTCAAAATCTATTTGATTATTTGCAAATGTGATCATTCTTTAAAACCCAATAATTTCCCATTTGTGGTAGTATTTTTCCCCCCTTTCCAGTTTTCCTCTAACATTACAAAATACATTGGTTTTAATGGTACCATGTGGTCGAGTGTCATGTGTCAGACTAGGATATTCAATATACTGCATTGTTGGTTTGCAAAACGAATGGTCTACTAATACTTCTGGGTCATCCATTTGTCATAATCAATGCTTTTCAGTTTGATTTATGCTTAACTTAGTTGATTGAAACCATTGTAGTTTATATGTAGAGAGAGATTCTCCAGTTGAGTTCTCTATCACTTATCATTCAATATTAGCCAGGCTAAGCAGAACAAATACTGTTTTCAGAGATATGTGTTTAAAGTCAACACTCATGCAAATTGTTTCAGAGTGTTTAGATATTTCAGTAAATGACGCTTTTTATGCCCCGGGTAGGGTGGCATATAGCAGTTGAACTGTCAGTCCGTCTGTCTGTTTGTGCTGTCTGTGTGTCCGTCCTAAAACTTTAACGTTGGTCATAACTTTTGCATTATTGAAGATAACAACCTGATATGTGGCATGCATGTGTATCTCATGAAGTTGAACATTTTGAGTGGTGAAAGGTCAAGGTCATTCTTCAAGGTAAAAGGTCATTATTATTTTTTTTTCAAAGCGGCGCAGTAAGGGGCATTGTGTTTCTGACAAACACATCTCTTGTTACTGATTACGCCAGTTAACCATTATGTACATGCTCCTGTGTGTGCCTCTTGTTAAGATTGTAGACTTATAGACTTACATCCAGCCCCATTGCAGGGCCAGCTGGAGAACCTTTGTCTCCATATCAACAAGAAGTGGGACAGTGAGGAGACCAAGAAAGGGTTTATGTCCTACCTGGAGCAGACGGCCACCGAAAACATGCCTTCCAGGTACACATACCCCACTTACATGTGGTATCCAGACAAACGGCACCCGGACAATCGGCACCCTGTGTTTTTTTGTCATCCCGGACAATCGGCACCCTGTAAATTTGTCGACCCGGACAATTGGCACCCGATTTAATTGTTAGCCCGGACAATCGGCACCCGATTAAAGGCGATTGATAAAACCAGTCAGCACCTTGTTAGACTAATTTTTCTTATCCGCTAATTGGTTTAATAACACCTGTATACAATTAACATAAATTAAAGATAATAAAAGCATTTCTTAACTTATGATGTTTCCCGTAAACAACACACTTCGAATGAAAATAAGTGTTCATAGAAGAACGAAAATTGATATTACTAATTCTGCTCCATTATTCAATTTTTACGAGAAAATGTGTCGTTATGACTAGGTCTTTAAATTTTGATAGAGACATGAACTATTCGACAACAAAATAAATTACAGGACGGACATTACAACATAGCCTTAACTCGGGTGCCGTTTGTCCGGGTCAACAATTTAATCGGGTGCCAATTGTCCGGGTCGACAAATTTACCGAGTGCCGATTGTCCGGGATTGCGAAAAAATGCAGGGTGTCGATTGTCCGGGTGCCGTTTGTCCTACAATCCTTACATGTACATTTTTCAGGAGAGGCTTTGTTTTCAGTGGTTCTTGCGAGAGTAACCCAATTGTTTTAATTCCATGTTTGCATTCCCTACCCTCATGTTTCCAAGGAGATTTACCTCTAAGTTTGACTGGCATGTTGGAATATCTGACCCACCTGTATCTAGTGATATTTACACCCTAGTTAAAAGTGCATGTTGATAAACCTCACCCACCTGTATCCAGTAGAATGTATAATTTTATATCCTAGTTTGAACTCTATGTTTGAAATTTTTGTTTAATTTCCAGGGTGAAATACCTCAGCCTAGTATATCCTTAAGTTATTGTCTCCAAGAAATCGTTAAGAACCAGTAGTATAAATAATTCTTAAAGAGGAAATAAAGTTTAAAAACACTTCTTTCTACCCATGTTTAGTTTAGAACGATTGCTCAAGTCACTGCGAGCCAAGCTGATGGAGATATTTCTGTGTCTGTACCACGCACCACGACCTTTGACCCAGAATACAGTTGAGGCATTGACCTTTGCGGCTGACCTATTCATGAAGAACCTTGGTGACTATAAGGACTACCTGGTTGTGAAGGCACAACGGAACATCACCATGACAACGTATCCTTGAATTGATCCAAAACTTCAATGCCTTATATATGAAATGGAATCATCAAGAATTTGAATAAAACATACTTGGTGCTTATGTTTTGTATAAAGTCCATTTTGCTCAATAGAAAGACTTGTATGAAAAATATTAGTTATCTAGAACACAACAAAATGTATGTATTTACATGTATGCGTTGATAAGAGACAATTACAGACAAAGTCCCTGATTCAATATTTGTTACTTAGTGCATGCCTCATTTGACTATTACGTGTATTGCATGTTTACTTATAATCGTTTTAATCTGGTGATGCCGGTCTTCAGTTTTGTGCAGTGTGGCGTGTTCTGAGAAAACTGGGCAAAATGCTTGTCCGTAAATTGTCATCCCAGATTAGCCTGTGCAGTCCGCACAGGCTAATCAGGGACAACAATTTCCGCTTTTATGGAATTTTTCGTCTAAATGATGTCTCTTCTTAGCGAAAATCCAGTTTAGGGGGAAAGTGTTGTCCCGGATTAGCCTGTGCGGACTACGCAGGCTAATCTGGGATGACACTTTACGCACAAGCATTTTGCCCAGTTTTCTCAGAACACAACACAAGTTTCTGTGATAGAAAGGTGTTGTTGTCTGTTCCCATAGTCAAAGAAGTGGCAAGTCTTAACTACCCTCAGCTACATTGAAGATTTCCCAGGCCTGGTGCACTTTATTTACGTGAACCGGAAGACAAATCATGTGGTCGCTCCAGCCCTAAACATCACGCACGAGGATAATGCAGGTGTCTTGGACGCCACACAGTTGCTCAAAGAAAAGGTTAAATTGTCTCATTGTTGTACAAGATATGTTTTAGACTTAAAAGTTTAAAATTATTCAAACTTAAAATTGTCAGTTTTGTAAACACATATGTTGTTTCAAACAATTTACTCATTCTGTTCGTATATGAGGTCATATACTGTCATTATATAATATAGTGGATCTTTATTATGACAATATTTTCTATTGTTTATTCATCTGGTAAGTGACTTCATGTTCAGCTATATTATTATAGACCATTTAAAACTTTATACTAACTAAAATGGTTAATGACGTCATATATCACTTTATGATTATAGATTTCTTCAAAAAAAGTCATATATCGCTTTAAGATTTCAGATCTGGTCAAGTGTGTCATATATCACTGTATGATAGTATATCTGACCAATAACGTCATTGATAGGTTTTAATTGAAGATCTGGTCAATACTGACATGTATCACTGTTTGATAGTAGATCAGGTTAATGGTCAATGACGCCATGTCGCACTGTATGATTGAAGATTCTGCTTATGACATCGTGTAGCGCTGTATGATTGTAGATTTTGCAAATGATGTAATATATTGCTGTTAGTTAGTAGATCGTTTTAGTGACGTAATGTATAGCTTTATAATTGAAGATCTTGTTATTAAAGTCATTAACCGCTGTATGATTGCATTTCTGGAAAATGACGTCATGTGTTGCTGTGTGATTGTAGATCTGGTCTATAACGTCATTTATTGTTGTAGGCTAGTAGATCTAGTAAATTACGTGGTGTTCCAATGTATGATTGATTATCTGGTCAATGACGTCATGTATCTTTGAATGATTGTTTATCTGGTCAATGACGTCATGTATCTTTGAATGATTGTTTATCTGGTCAATGACGTCTTGTACCGCTGTATGATCGTATATATGGCAAACAACGTCATGTATACCTTTATTATTGCAGATATTCTCAATGAAGTCATATATCGCTTTATGATAATAAATCTGGTCAATGACATCTTGTATCGCTGTATAATGGTCGATCTCGGAAATGACGTGCTTTAAGATTGGAGATCTGTTCAATTACGTCGTGTATCGCTTTATGATTGTAGATCTGGTCAATGGCGTCGCGTATCAATGTATGATTGTAGATATTGTCAATGACGTCATATATCGTTATATGATTTTAGATCTGGTTAATGACGTCATGTAGCACTGTATGATTGTAGATCTGGTTAATGGCACAATTTATCGCTGAATGATTGAAGATCTGGTCAATGACGTCATGTATGGGTGTATGATTGTAGATCTGGTCAATTACGTCATGTAGCGCTGTATGATTGTAGATCTGGTTAATGACGTCATGTATCGCCGTATGATTTAAGATCGGGTTGATGACGCCATATATCGCTTTCTGATTGTAGATTTGATTACTGACGCCATGTATCGTTGAATGATTGTAGATCTGGTCAATGACGTCATGAAGCGCTGTATGATGGTTTATATGGTCAATGACGCAATGTATCGTCATATGATTGTAGATATGGCCAATGACGCAATGTATCGCTGTATGATTTTAGATCTGGTCAATGCCGTCATGTATCATTGTATGTTTGTAGATTTGGTCAATGACGTCATGTATGGTTGTATGATTGTAGATCTGGTCAATGACGTCATGTATCGCTGTATGATTGTAGATCTGGTCAATGCCGTCATGTATTTTTGTATGATTGTAGACTTGGTCAATGATGTCATGTATCGCTGTATGATTGTAGATCTGGTCAATGCCGTCATGTATTGCTGTATGATTGTAGATCTGGTCAATGCCGTCATGTATTTTTGTATGATTGTAGACTTGGTCAATGCCATCATGTATTGTTGTATGATTGTAGATCTGGTCAATGATGTCATGTATCGCTGTATGATTGTAGATCTGGTCAATGACGTCATGAATCGTTGTATGATTGTAGATCTGGTCAATGCCGTCATGTATCGCTGTATGATTTTAGATCTGGTCAATGCCGTCATGTATTGTGTATGGATGTAGATCTGGTCAATGCCGTCATGTATCGCTGTATGATTGTAGATCTGGTCAATGCTGTCATGTATTGTTGTATGATTGTAGATCTGGTCAATGACGTCATGTATCGTTGTTTGATTGTAGATCTTGTCAATGACGTCATGTATCGTTGTATGATTGTAGATCTGGTCCATGACGTCATGAATCATTGTATGATTGTAGATATGGTCAATGACGTCATGTATCGCTGTATGATTGTAGATCTGGTCCATGACGTCACGAAATGTTATATGATTGTAGATATGGTCAATGATGTCATGTATCTTTGTATGATTGTAGATCTGGTCCATTACGCCATGAATCGTTGTTTAATTGTAGATCTGGTTAATGACGCGATGTATCGCTGTATGGTTGTAGATCTGGTCAATGACGTCATGTATCTCTGTATGATTGTAGATCAGGTCCATGACGTCATGTACCGCTGTTTGATTGTAGATCTGATCCATGACTTCATGTATCGATGTATGATTGTAGATCTGGTCCATGACGTCATGTTTCGCTGTTAGATTGTAGATATGGTCAATGACTTTATGTATCGCTGTATGATTGTAGATGTGGTTCATGACGTCACGTATCGTTGTATGATTGTAGATCTGGTCAATGATTTCATGTATCTTTGTATGATTGTAGATCTGGTTCATGACGTCATGTATCGTTGTATGATTGTAGATCTGGTGAATGCCATCATGTAGCGCTGTATGATTGTAGATATGATTAATGACGCCATGTTTCGTTGTTTGATTGTAGATCTTGTCAATGGCGTCATGTATCGCTGTATGATTGTAGATCTGATAAATGGCGCCATGTATCGCTGTATGTTTGTAGATCTTTTTTATGACGTCGTGTATGGTTGTATGGTTGTAGATATGGTCAATGACGTCACTTTTTGCTGTATGATTGTATATCTGGTTTATGATGTCGTGTATCGTTGTATGGTTGTAGATCCAGTCAATGCCGTCATGTATCGTTGTATGGTTGTAGATCTGGTTGGTGACGTCACGTATCGCTGTATAATTGTAGGTCAGATTAATTACGTAGATGTGATGAATGACATCTTGTATCGTTGTATGATTGTTGATATGGTTAATGCCGCTATGTACCGCTGTATGATTGTAGATCTGGTTAATGACGTCATGTTGCGCTGTATGATTGTATGACTTTGAAATGACGTCAGGTATAACTGTATGATAGTATATCTGTTCAATGAAGCCATGAAGCGCTGTATGATTTAGGACTTACAAATGTCGTCATGTAACGCTGTATGATAGTCGATTTGGTCAATGACGTCATGCATGGCTGTATGATTGTAGATGTGGTAAATGACGTCATTGTTCACTGTATTATAGTAGATTGGTCAATGACATCATGTATTGTTGTATGCTAGTAGATCTGGTCAATGACATCATGTACCGATGTGTGATTGTTGATCTGGTTAATGATGTAAAGTAGCGCTGTATGATTGTAGAACTGGTCAATGACTTCATGTATTGATGTATGATAGTAGATCTGGCCAATGCCGTCATTTATAGCTTTATTTTTGCAATTATGATCAATGAATTCGTATGTTGCTTTATGATAATAGATGTGGTCAATGTCGTCATATATTACTGTATGATGGTACATCTGGGAAATGATGTCATATACCGCTGTTTTATTGTAGATCGGGTCAATTACGTCATATAATGCTGAATGATTGTAGATGTGTTTAATGACGTGATATATCGCTGTTTGATTGAAGATCTGGTTAATGACGCAATGTGTCGTTGTATGATTGTAGATCTGGTTTATGACGTCATGTATCGCTGTATGATTGTATATATGGTTAATGACGCGATGTTTCGCTGTTTGATTGTAGATCTGAATTATTACGCCATGTATCGTTGAATGATTGTTATACCCCCACAAAGGAAGTTTAGGGGGTATATAGGAGTGAACTTGTCTCTCGGTCATTCTGTCTATCGGTCTGTCTGTCTGTCTGTCTGTCGGTCGGTCGGTTCGTATTAAGTACCGGCTCTCTATTTCAAGTTGTTTTCATCTGATCTTCACCAAACTTGGTCAGAAGTTGTAACGAGATGATGTCTAGGTCAAGTTTGAATATGGGTAATGCCGGGTAAAAAACTAGGTCACGGGGTCACTTAATGCATTTTAAACTATCAGCATGTTGTCCCCTCTCTAATTCAAGTAGTTTTCATCCAATCTTAACCAAACTTTTTGAGAAGTTTTATCTAGATGATCTATAGGCCAAGTTTGAACATGGGCCATGCCGGGCCAAAAACTAGGTTACGGGGTCACTTAGTGTGTTTTTTAACATTCAGCATGGTGTCCGCTCTCTAATTCAAGTAGTCTGATCTTCACTAAACTTTCTCAGAAGTTTTATCTAGATGATCTTAAGGCCAAGTTCGAACATGGGCCTTGCCGGTTCAAAAACTAGGTCACGCGGTCACTTAGTGCGTTTTAAACATTGAGCATGGTGTCCGCTCTCTAATTGAAGTAATTTACTTCTGATCTTCACCAAACTTGGTCAGAAGTTTTATATAGATGATCTCTAGGTCATGTTCGAACATGGGCCATGCCGGGCCAAAAACTAGGTTACGGGGGTCAATTAATGCGTTTTATACATTCAGTATGGTGTCCGCTCTCTATTTCAAGTACTTATCATCCGCTCTTCACCAAACTTGGTCAGAAGTTTTATCTAAATGATCTCTAGGCCATGTTCGAACATGGGCCATGCCGGGCCAAAAACTAGGTCACGGGGTCACTAAGTGCGTTTTACACATTCAGCATGGTGTTCCCTATTTCAAGTACTTTTCATCCGCTCTTCATGTGGAGGTATTCGTCACGTCTCTGACAAAGCTCTAGATGATCTGGTCGATGACGTCATTGTATTACTGTAGATCTGGTCAGTGACGTCATGTATCGCGTTATGATTGTAGATCTGGGTAATGACATCATGAATCGTTGTATGATTGTAGATATGGTCAATGACGTCATGTTTCGCTGTATGATTGTAGATCTGGTCAATGCCGTCATGTATCGTTGAATGGTTGTAGATCTGGTCCATGACGTCGTGGATGCTGACGAAGCTACACAAAGGCTACACGATGATATCGGCCAGGGAAGGAGACTACCATTACTCGTATTTCATCTGGTTTGAGAACGTCAACGTATGTCTTGTCGTTGGTCTGCATTATTTCTGTACAATATACTAATCTCCGATCACGCATGTATATTTGGCCATTAAAACATTATTACTAGATATATTTAAATGAATGTGTGAGACAGTTTTTTAACCTTTATTAAAGGAATAATTATGACTTTAATTGATTTTGGTAAATAGTGCCATTTTAACCCGTTAACTCGTTTCTTGAGTTCTCTTAAATGTTGCATTAATTAAAGATATTTGCGTTAGGAGTTTCTTCATTTATTTCTATTTTGTGACTTTCAAAGTACCTTTCCATGTGATCTTTCAAACGCCAAATGAGTCAGGGGTCAATAGTTGGCTCTGTTTATCTATAAATTTAGAATATACATTAACCCAGTAATATAAATTACGCTTTACATCGAATATTTACCAAGTCCTCTTTACAGGGTGATCCAGAGGTTGCACAGAGACCGTACAGGGCGGACTGTACTGCCCCACCACCGGGCTTACTCACGGGCAACTTCTACAAGTATGTATTGCTATTTGGTTGTCATATGGGTCAAGAACTACATTTAATGTAACTTTAAAATTCAATACAGTACATTCAGCATATACATCATACGGGACTTTTGTTCTCTATATGTTTACACAATTATGCATACAAATATACATGTATAGGTGTGTTAAACGTCGTTTGTCATGTGCATTCTAGTATATGACCACGTGACTTGTGTTAAAATCCACAATTAATGCCAAATGATGTTCATCGCGATAGTTTAATCTTACTCGACCAGTCTTGTTGTCATTTTTAGCTCTACTGGCCGAAGGCCAGAAGAGCTTATGTCATGGTGTGGTTTCCGTCGTCCGTCCGTCCGTCCGTGTGTGTGTGTGTCCGTTAGACTTTTTCTTGTTTACGCGATAAAGTCCACAGTTTTCATCCGATTCTTTTTTAACTTGTTCAGTGGCTTTATATTCATGAGGACTCGAACCCTATTGAAAATGGGTTACATCAGACCGTCCGTCTGCCGTCCGTGCGTGCGTCCGTCCGTGCGTTAGACTTTTTCTTGTTTACGCGATTAACTCCACAGTTTTCATCCGATTCTTTTCAAACTTGTTCAGTGTCTTTATATTCATGAGGACTCGAACCCTATTGAAAATGGGTTACATCAGACCGTCCGTCTGCCGTCCGTGCGTGCGTCCGTCCGTGCGTTAGACTTTTTCTTGTTTACGCGATAAACTCCACAGTTTTCATCCGATTCTTTTCAAACTTGTTCAGTGTCTTTATATTCATGAGGACTCGAACCCTATTGAAAATGGGTTACATCAGACCGTCCGTCTGCCGTCCGTGCGTGCGTCCGTCCGTGCGTTAGACTTTTTCTTGTTTACGCGATAAACTCCACAGTTTTCATCCGATTCTTTTCAAACTTGTTCAGTGTCTTTATATTCATGAGGACTCGAACCCTATTGAAAATGGGTTACATCAGACCGTCCGTCTGCCGTCCGTGCGTGCGTCCGTCCGTGCGTTAGACTTTTTCTTGTTTACGCGATAAACTCCACAGTTTTCATCCGATTCTTTTCAAACTTGTTCAGTGTCTTTATATTCATGAGGACTCGAACCCTATTGAAAATGGGTTACATCAGACCGTCCGTCTGCCGTCCGTGCGTGCGTCCGTCCGTGCGTTAGACTTTTTCTTGTTTACGCGATAAACTCCACAGTTTTCATCCGATTCTTTTCAAACTTGTTCAGTGTCTTTATATTCATGAGGACTCGAACCCTATTGAAAATGGGTTACATCAGACCGTCCGTCTGCCGTCCGTGCGTGCGTCCGTCCGTGCGTTAGACTTTTTCTTGTTTACGCGATAAACTCCACAGTTTTCATCCGATTCTTTTCAAACTTGTTCAGTGTCTTTATATTCATGAGGACTCGAACCCTATTGAAAATGGGTTACATCAGACCGTCCGTCTGCCGTCCGTGCGTGCGTCCGTCCGTGCGTTAGACTTTTTCTTGTTTACGCGATAAACTCCACAGTTTTCATCCGATTCTTTTCAAACTTGTTCAGTGTCTTTATATTCATGAGGACTCGAACCCTATTGAAAATGGGTTACATCAGACCGTCCGTCTGCCGTCCGTGCGTGCGTCCGTCCGTGCGTTAGACTTTTTCTTGTTTACGCGATAAACTCCACAGTTTTCATCCGATTCTTTTCAAACTTGTTCAGTGTCTTTATATTAATGAGGACTCGAACCCTATTGAAAATGGGTTACATCAGACCGTCCGTCATGGGCCTCTTGTTTATGATTGCGAAAGCCAATCAACAATAATGTGATCACTAATGTGAGGACGGCCTTGATGTCCATCCCCATCAAATGTCATCGTTACGTTAGTTGTCTCCACTTTACCCTTGCAGGTACTTCATGCACAAGTGTTTCCCAAACGACGTGTCACGTGCCGTGCACTGTAACGAGCTTTTTATGATGCACGTGGGCCTGGTGAACACGCAGTACATAGCGGGGCATTGTCGACAGCTGGCGGCTAAGTATGAACGCGTATATATGGGGGTTATTGTGGTCACTAAGTCTATTTCCAGATTTCTGTAAAACTGTGATTAAACATTGATTTGTAAAACTGTGATTATTTGCACGATTTTTACAGTCCGTTCATTAACTGTAGCGGATGTCTGAAGCATTTTCATCCAACAATTCTGTTCACTCAATCACGGAAACGTTTTCCCTTGAATGCACGATGTTTTGCGCGAAAGTTCTAGCGAATTTTATAATTCACTTTAATGATAGTACGATGTGCATCATTCAATTTAAGGAATTCGTCAATAGGGGCCGCGAATAGGACTATTGCTACAACGTGTAAAGCTTCATGCAGTGAAAATTATACGTTCAAATTAATACTAACACTATTAACATGATGCAAATAATAAAAATATTGGTGTAGGTAAATGATGCAGACTTTAAAACCTACAATTTGTAGTTCTAACTACGTACATTACCTTTATTAACCCAACCCTTGACATTTACATTGATTGGAAACTCGGCAGTGTAAAATGAACACAAAAATATATATTTAATATTTTATTTAAGAAATAATTCGTGTACGTTATAGTTTGTTGTCGAATAACCCACGGCCGGAAGTTTAGATGCGTAGGGATTAAATCACGAGTGCTAGTGGAAAATGTATCGGCATGTTTTGTTTAGTTACAGCGCGTGCTTTCAGTGTATAAGCTCCGCCCGTAATTATTGCAGAATAACCCATAGACAATTTTGTTCTTTGTTCATATGAAATTTGGCAAGTGCCGTGTTAGAATATGCAATAAATCAAATTCGTTCATGTGTGTATAATGAATTGTTTTCTTCCGACGTAGACTCTACGAGACGGCCGGAGATGACGTAATGACGGCCTCAAGTATATTCGGCAGCTAGCTTGAACAACGTCAGTGAAATCATGCCAGCGTCGGTTATTCGACCAGTGACGTCGTTCGACCTGTGGCAAAATGGACGCGCATTACAATAGTGGGCCGAACATGTTACTTCCGAAACGGAATGTCTAAAGACGTTTTACAAGCTGTTTATCACGGAGATTCCTGTAAACAACTACTAGTCATTTTACTCGATTACAGAATACTTAGGTTTTTTGACAAAAATGTATACTTTTCTTTGCCTTTTTTTAATAGGAGCAAGCTCGTAGCGTGACATTGGAAACAATTTAATAATGTTAGCCTTACATTTCAATGACTTGTACCTGAACATTAATACTTGGATTTATTTTTCTATTTTGTCGCCATTTTGATAATTAATTTACTCATTTATGTCTTAGTTTAAATAAATTCGTGCACGGAAATGCTTCTATTGTTTAAGGAATTAAACAATTAAAATAATGATGCACATCGTGGTCATATGTAATAATGTTCATATACACCATTTTCATGTAATCTAACGTAACTGATCCAGGCAAGCGCAAAATCTAAGCCACGGATTTTTATTACCCCGTCATATAAGCTGTTTTGTTATGTATGTGATCATTATAAAAATTGTATTTATATCTGTTGTTGTAATTTGTATGTACAAACTGCATATTCATGTATAATAATAAATAAATCTTGTTGTTGACTGTTTGCAAGTGTTGTTTATGTTCTTTATTATAATGCTCTGGCTTTTATTTTATTTTTTTGGTGGAATTGTGCTTGACCAGAATCTCCGCTACTCCGTCCGTCCGTCTGCATGAGATTTTCTATTTTCTCTTATTTTATTTTTTACCGTTTTTGGCAACAACTACACCAATAAAACACCACTGGGCAATTGTAAACAGTCGTTAAGGGTCATTGCATTTTATTATACCTCACTTTCACAAAGACTTTAACTAATGTGCACTCTAAATGTGTTCATATATACGCCTAAATTGTTGAAAACAACCCTTAGAATGTGTGACTTTGTGTGTTGTTTTAACAAACATTATTAAGGTTGTATTCTACGCACAATGTTAGATAACAGTTGTGTAAAATTAGTTCTAAAAAAGATCCCAACGCGTTTTAAAGTAGGTTATACATTTCCTTAACAATGGTTAAATAAAATTACCTTTTATTAAGACACGTGTGGTTGTTTTGCCAACGTAACTGAAAAACATTTGTAAACAGGTTTTTTAATGACCCTCTAAATCTCATAGTGACGTTTGTTTTAACATGTACTTAATTGACCGCATAGCTGCTGTTACCGTATATAACTTAATTAACATTAACAGTGTCGCGTAGTATTGTTAACAATTTTTTTTTTATGTTTAGTGCCCTTGATCTTTTATTTTCTCGATTTGTGATTCTAATTTTTCAAAGTCATTTTGTGGTAAGAGAGTACCGGTATATTGTAGATTTCGTGTTGACGTATTTACTGCCCCGCCTTTATATGTTTAATAAGATTTTGTTTCACTGTAACAGAAAGGTATAATTATTATAAAACAGACCGTTTGATCAATTCAAACCAAAACTCATTTATATTTGTTTAAAACTTCTAATCACTGCTGAGAACGATGCGTTTTATATCACCGTTGTGTGAGTTGTCCTGGCGACCACTGGATAAGAAAGTTGGTGTGCTTTTGGCCGATATATCAGGCATTCATGATACAATTAACGTTTTTTTGTCGTAGACCCCTTTACTTTTTTTGGAATGGTGTACGAATGCTGTAAATTTACATTCCCGGTAGTAAACGTGTACCAACTACTATTAAACATATTTTTTATTATGCTACAACTAAGCTTGTATACCGTTTTTAAGTAAAATGCATAACTTCGTTGAAAACGATGTATATTCCGCGCGATCTGCATGACGGAGTTCATAAATAAACGTTTTCAGCAAGTACAAAAAAGTCAAATCTCGTCGCGTACATAATATTACGTGTTCAACATTTGTTTAAAAAAGCATACGTAAAGGTTATCAAACAAACCCGTGTTTAAATGTGACTTCATAGGTGTCATAGGTGCTTACTTCTTCTTTCATCGGTTTAAAATTTAACATTTTATAATTAGCTACTTAAAGGATACGTTAAAAGGACCAATTGTGATTACCGTATGTCGGTCGTCCGTCGTCGTGCGGTGTACGTTGTCCACTTTTAGCTCGTTTCCACTCTAGAGGCCAAATGTTGATGAAATGTGGTCAAAATGTAATAGCATGTATTTGTACTATTAAGACTGAGTTTGATTCGTCGTCACGTAAGCCAAAACTAGCTCACCTGGTAAACTCTTAGAAAAACCTTGCAACCACTCTAGAAGCCATATGTATTACTTAATATTGATAAAACTATTCAGAATGTTTATCTTGACAGTATCTAGAGTAAGTTAAAATCTGGATTTATACGTGCGTAAACAAACTAGGTCATCTGATCAAATCCTATAAAAAAAAACTTGAAACCACTCTAAAGGCGACATATATGACTGGATCTTGGTGAAAGAATGTATATCTTCACAATATCTAGGCGGCCAAGTCAAATCTTGGTCATGTGCGTCCAAAAACTAGGTCACCAGGTCAACTTTTAGGAAAAAAAATTGTTATCACTATAGATGCCTCATTTATTTCCCAAAAATTGATGAAACTTGATAGTGTTAATATAATTATGCGTCATTTATCGTTCACATATTATGTATTCAGTTATGTATACTTTCAGTTGATATGATCCAATACATAGTCGAAACAAATAACAGACTACCAAAAACGCCAAATCTATTTTATACTCGTTTCGTTTATATAATTTGTTATTGATCCTTCGTCGAACATGTCCAATGAGATTTTTAACTACGTTCCGGGAGTTTAGTGATAGAGTTTCATAAACAATCGTTTTCCGCGTTGTAATGGCAACTGGACACTAGCCTTAAATGACTGATCCTCAATTACTGAATGCGAATTCCCTGTCTGATGCGGCATGGGTACCGGTCATAAGTCATGCAACATATTGTAGCAGTTAACCAAGTTCGGAACGTGACTCGCTCAACGATTGAAATCGCTTTCTTCGGTGATCCAAAATACTATAATACATGTTATTATCATGTCCCGGTTCCACTTACATCATCCCTCCGGCCAGTAACGATCTTGTCACAACGGATGTTACAAACGAAAATTTCAATGTACACCTTTTTAGGCCATTTTCGCTCATAGCGATCACGAAAGAGGTGTTAAACGGCGGAAAACACGTGCTCAACATCATATAACGCTTTCGCTTAAATCTTCGACTGGTGGATCACGTGACCCTGTATTTAAGAAGAAAACACAATTCACAGGTCCTCTGAACGCGGCGAGTATGAAAAGCTGTTGATCACTTCTCTAAGAGCGTTCGTCAAACGTCGAGAGGTCGTCAGCCTCGTATGAAGGCATTTCGAGTTGGGATTCAGGATATTTGGTGTGTATTTTAAATGGGACGAATAGTGGACAGTAATTATCATTATTCTGAAGTAAAATCTAAACATTTATATCGAGTCAGTTTGCTCTTGTAGCTAAGGTTTTATTTAATGGGTTTTTTAATTCAAGCTATTCTGCGTGCTAAACCAATATGGATAAAAAATGGACACTTGTAATTGAAAAATAAATACTTAAACGTACACGATTTTCAATTGAATTGTTAATAGCATTGTACATACGTTTGTCAATACAATGTATTTATTAAAAATCGGGATAATTAAAACACTTACGCGTATAGGACAAAATTTAAGAATATAAAACGATGCTACAGCAAAATCTCATAAGTTCTGCATTATTATTTCCGCTTTAGGGTTCCGAAGATGTTGTCGGCCATCTTAATTATTTGTGGCCTTGGTATGACAACGTGCACTATGCATGCGCCGGTGAGTCCCGTCTGCGCAAGTCTAAACATGATGCAGGTGCGCGCGGTCATCACGCAGGCGATCGCCAACGCGCGCGCGGCGCTGACCAGTCAGAAAATGCTGAACGAGTACATGTTTAATATAGGTAAGTTACTGCTATTTACATGTTGTTTTTTTATCTTTGTCAATTTATTTCATATTTTTTTCTGTGAACATGTTTTAATGTATGACTTAACTACCGGTACTTTAACAAGCCAAAAACGTATATCTGTTTCTTGTAAAATCTACCTAGGGAGAAAACGTCCATATTCTCAAGAGAAAAAAATAACATCATATAGATAGATGTGAATATGATACTACGGATTTGACAAATCAGAAACATATATATTTTATAGCGTTTTATCATGAAGGCTATTAGTGGTGTTTTTTCATGTTTTGCCTATTGTCCACTACCGGTTTCACCCGGGGGGGNCTGGTTGCTATGGCAACAAATATATATATATATAAAAATCTGACAATGGTGGAGCCGGTAGGGGACATCATTGCTTGGCAACAGTCTTGTTTGTTATGGAACATGATGTGTCCATTTCTTATACTATAGTAGTAAAGCGTTAACAAACTGGACAATATCCGAACTAAGTTTTGACAACGTTTAAACTTCCGCCAATCATAAAAGCGGTATGTGTACCTCCCGCAACCAACCTCTTTATACCGTCCTCTCGTCCACAACCCACCACTATATGCCGTCCTCTCCCGCACTTTAGGGTTCGACGAGCCACTTAACATGCCAGCCCAGACGAAGACCTACCACCAGCACTACGCCGCCTTCTCTCACCTCAACCAGCCCGCGGCCATCCAGGTGGATTCTGGCTACATCGTACAGTACGCCACCGAACAGATCACCAGCCAGTAGGTTACACTGCACTCAGTGTTTTATATTAGTTTCTTAGTTTAAACCATTGATAGCCTAAGGCTTATTTGAAACGCTCTCGAGTCCGTTTCCTGGTACTAGAACCAGTACTTGGTGTCTTTGGGGGAGAACGCTCCCACTGTAGGATTCGAACACGTAACCTCCCGATCGCAATGCGGGAATTAGATTCTTGAGGTGTTAACTGACTTCATTCGTGTTCGTTAAAAAATGGTTTCGTATGGGAAATGAATTAATTCTCTTAAAGGGACTGGTTCACATAATCTTGCAAGTTCTATATACAATTGAAGTTATAAGAGCGAAAAACAAGGAATAATACTCGTAGCAAGAACACATACACTTTATCTTTTCATAATTAAGCCGAAATTATCCGCGATAATCCGAAATTTCTGCAAATTTGTTTTTGAAAAGTACGTTAGGACTGAGGCTTTAAATTAATATCTGCATTTCCAGACTGATGGTCGGTGTCGACGAGCTGAACTCCTGCCCGAACATCCAGATGATCTGGCACGAGCTCATCTCGCCATACTGTATCCGCCGTGACGCAATCTGCGACGTCAACGGCAAATATAGAACAATCGACGGCTCGTGCAACAACTTGCAGCGCCCGTTGTGGGGCCGCTCCAACAGACCTCATAACAGATTTTTGAAGCCGCATTATATGGATGGTAAGCGTTTCTACCGAGATGTGCCATTTAATTTCCGAATTTTCGTTATACGTATCAAGACTGCGTGAGGCTATTGTTTGAAGAGTAAATAATTGTTTGCACATTGCAAAAGTTTTATTAAAAGAATGGAATTAAAAGTCATGTGCCTAGTCTTATATATATAGAGATATATAAGACACGGGCCATGTAATTCTAAGGTGCTGCTTGCATATTTTTTTGTTCAACCCCCCTCACACGCCTTGCAGACATCGGCGTCCCACGTCAGGTGAGTATCACAGGGGAGACGCTGCCGAGCGCGCGCACCGTGAGCAACGCGATCCACCGTCAAGACCCGTGCTGCCCCGTGAAGGAGCGAGACTTGAGCCTCTACGTGATGCAGTGGGGCCAGATGCTGGACCATGACCTCACGGACACCGCCATCGCCAAGGGCAAAAACGACGCCACCATCATCTGCTGTAACCTTACACAGGAAGTGCTCATGAAAAGGTACTAATCTATAATGGCCAGAACTTTTGTTTGTCTGATTTATAATAACGAATGTGTTGTAGATTTTCGTAACTTGAATACCAGTCATTGATTTAATTCCAAGCCTATAAATAATAGGTCTCATGTGTATATAAGTTTACTCTGTTTATAATGTCAATGTTAACTGATTTTATCGCTGTCAACATGTTAAATATTGTACAATGTATACGTATTATGCTTATGCTTTTTGTACACCATTGTAAATTGTGTCTGTTTATTTGTTCAGCTTTTCGTGTATTTGGAAAATTTGGAGGAAATAAAGTAATATACTTGCACGTTCTAAGTGAACATAACAATGCCTGTTACTGACAAAAGTCATACCTTAATCAGATGCAGTGGTAGAATGGCTACATAAATGGCGTCCATGGCAGTACCGGATATATATTTGTTACAAGAGAGGGATAGAGAAGACAAGTCAAAGCATTATTAGTCAGCTCGAATTTATCAGGCCTGTTAAGACATTGTAACATATCGTTCCGTTTTTCCTTTTTGTATAAAAACAACAACTTATGTTGGCACGGAAATAAATTGTCTGAAATTGAGTCCTCGGGCAAACTGGCCCACATTGAACATGTATGCTGTATATCTAACGTCAAACATGTCTGTTGCACATCTAAGGTCTCTCATTAAATACACATCACATTTAACCTTTCAAGTGTGAAGAAGTGGTTCCGATGAATGTGCTATTTTACATGTGCACAACACAGGTTTCTTATGCTTGTACATTGACACAATCACGCTTTGTATCACCACGTATGCGTGACATTCGCAGGTACAGGTGCCACAACCATATATATGTGGAGGGGATGCATGTTTTTGAAAATCATTAGCACTGAATTTACTTTATTTTCTTATTAACTTAATTTGCTTAATGTACATCTACCAATTCGCCGAATTCGTTAATTTAACTGCGAATTTACGGAAAACAAAAAAATACCAAGCGTAAAACAATGTACAATTCAACTTAGCATTTTCGTCACATGTCAACGTGTCTTACGGCGATGTTCTAAGTCCCGTCGCATCTGTTTCAGGTCAGAATGTTTCCCCATCTCTATCGCACCCGGGGATGAACGATTCAAGGAAACGTGTATGAACTTTGTGCGCTCTATAGCAGGCCACAGTGACACCTGCGATATGGGTAAGGCATTCTTCAATCCAACGTACGCGTAGAGATTTGACATGTTACGAGCATAGTTCAATCTCTGCCATGAATTTTAACTGTTTCCCAACTGAGCTCAATCTCTGCGAAGGGATTTGACTGGTTCCCCAAAATAGCTAAACCTCAGCGCCGATATTTGACTGGTTCCGAGCTCAACTCAACAGCAGCACATGCGATGTGACTTGTTCCGATGATAGCGAAGGGATTTGACAGATTCCGCGCATAGCTAAACCTCATCGCACGATATCTGGTTCATGGCGTAGCTCACCGTCAGCGCAATAGATTTGAGTAGTTCTGCTCATAACTCAATCTCCTACAATTATATTTGAAATATTAGTTGAACTTAACTTTAATAATATTTTATTGCATTTTCTTTCATACATGCATTCATACAAATATACATATGGTGCATAGTTCATAGAGTAGATATGCTACAAATTGATGTTATCGAATGAAAAGAAAAAAGCAAAAGGGTTGGGTCACAAGTTTTAACAACATCATATGACGACCCTTCCCATTATTTCCGATTCGGTAATAAGGACATTCAAGGTGCACATAGTGAGTGTAAAATTAACAATCAGTAAGTAAATAAATAGACTTTAGCTTATGACAAAAAACATTTGGAAAAATGTATTAACAAGAGATTAGTGGCATTCACTGTTTTACACTCCAAATGGTTAAGAGAAAAATGTAAACTAAATTTTACGAGAATGTTATAATATTACAATTAACTTAACTAAACATATATATATATATATATATATATGTATTTACAACCCCACAATTTTGGACACCTTTTTTCCCATTGTAAACCATACATACATTATTTTGGTGAAATATGGCAACAACTCGGTTTTATATCATAAATACATATA
>VMBQ01002502.1:60792-76629 GCA_007657795.1 Dreissena rostriformis | reverse complement strand
GTAAAGACGATGTAATTTACTCAATATCACTGCAGTAGAGATGATGTAGTTTACTTAATATTCCTGCAGTAGGGACGATGCAATTTACTTAATATCCCTGCAGTAGGGACGATGCAATTTACTTAATATCCCTGCAGTAGGGACGATGCAATTTACTTAATATCCCTGCAGTAGGGACGATGTATTTTACTTAATATCCCTGCAGTAGGGACGATGCAATTTACTTAATATCCATGCAGTAGGGACGATGCAATTTACTTTATATCCCTGCAGAAGAGACGATGCAATTTACTATATATCCATGCATTAGAGAAGATGCAATTTACTTAATATCCCTTTAGTAGAGTATATGTAGTTTACTTAATATCCCTGCAGTAGAGAATATGTAGTTCACTTAATATCCCTGCAGTAGGGACGATGCAATTTACTTAATATCCCTGCAGAAGAGACGATGTAATTTACTGTGTATCCCTGCATTAGAGAAGATGCAATTTACTTAATATCCCTGCAGTAGAGAATATGTAGTTAACTTAATATCCATGCAGTAGAGATATAGTAGTTTACTTAATATCCCTGCAGTAGGGAATATGTAGTTTACTTAATATCCCTGCAGAAGAGAATATGTAGTTTACTTAATATCCATTCAATAGAGAATATGTAGTTTACTTAATATCCCTGCATTAGAGAATATTTAGTTTACTTAATATCCCTGCAGTAGAGAATATGTAGTTTACTTAATATCCCTGCAATAGAGAATATTTAGTTTACTTAATATCCCTGCAGTAGAGATATAGTAGTTTACTTAATATCCCTGCTGTAGAGAATTTGTAGTTTACTTAATATCCCTGCAGTAGAGAATATGTAGTTTACATAATATCCCTTCAGAAGAGAATATGTCGTTTACTTAATATCCCTGCAGTAGAGAATATTTAGTTACCTTAATATCCATGCAGTAGAGACGATGTAGTATACTTAATATCCCTGCAGTAGAGAATATTTAGTTTACTTAATATCTCTGCAGTAGAGATGGTGTAGTTTACTTAATATCACTGCAGTAGAGATGATGCAATTTACTTAATATCCATGCAATAGAGAAGATCCAATTTACTTAATATCACTGCAGAAGAGAAGATGTAGTTTACTTAATATCCCTGTAGTAGAGATGATGTAGTTTACTTAATATCACTGCAGTCAAGACGATGTAGTTAACTTAATATCACTGCAGAAGAGATGGTTTAGTTTACTTAATATCAATGCAGTACAGACGATGCAATTTACTTAATATCCCTGCAGTAGATAGGATGTAGTTAACTTAATATCACTGCAGTAGAGACGATGCTATTTACTTTATAACCATGCAGTAGAGACGATGCTATTGACTTAATATCACTGCAGTAGAGACGATGCAATTGACTTAATATCCATGCAGTAGAGACGATGCTATTTACTTTATATCACTGCAGTAGAGACGATGCAATTTACTTAATATCCAGGCAGTAGAGACGATGCATTTTTCTACATATCACTGCAATAGAGAAGATGCAATTTACTTAATATCCCTGCAGTACAGGCGATGCAATTTATTTAATATCGCTGCAGTAGAGAAAATGCAATTTACTTAATATCCCTGCTGTACAGGCGCTGCAATTTCCTCAATATCACTGCAGTAGAGATGGTGTAGTTTACTTAATATCCCTGCAGTAGAGACGATGCAATTTACTTTATATCCCTGCAGTAGAGAAGATTTAATTTACTTAATATCCATGCAGTAGAGAAGATTTAATTTACTTAATATCCATGCAGTAGAGACGATGCAATTTAATATAAATCCCTGCATTAGAGAAGATGCAATTTACTTAATATTCCTTCAGTACAGATTATGTCATTGAGCAAATCACTGAAGAAGCGATTTTGACATTCCAGTGTGTATATCATCGTTTAGAACTCGGTGCATTTTAGCTTTTTAGTTTTGGACTTTTAACACAATATTGTGTTTCTATTCTAAGTTTGATTTTTGTGTTCTTACAAATGAAAATTCACTGACTTGATAACAGGTTCTGGGTCAACGTAACGAATATCACAGGTGTTTATTTTATTCTGTTTGAATTAAGAACATTGCTTGTCAGGAAAACTGTACAATAATTCTTTCGTTTAATTTGAAATTTTCTCAATTCTGAATGTCAACACTCCCCTCTCATACACGACTTCTCCGTGTGTGACTGCAGGTAAACTGAAGATGACAAGTAGCGGACTGTTTCCCGCCGGAACGAATGACCAAACCAACTGTGAGCTGGAGGGCAAGGGAGACTACTGCATGAAATCAGGTACCCAATTGTGTCAACCTCCGTGCATACCTAATGCAATCATGTACCCATTTGTGTCATCCTTCTTGCATACCTCATGAAATCAGGTACTCAATTGTGTCAGCCTCCGAGCATACCTCATCAATTCAGGTACTCAATTGTGTCAACCTCCTTCCATACCTTATGAAATCAGGTACTCAATTGTGTCAACCTCCGTACATACCTCATCTAATCAGGTACCCAATTGTGTCAACCTCCGTGCATACCTCATGAAATCAGGTACCCAATTGTTTCAACCTCCATGCATACCATATGAAATCAGGAACTCAATTGTGTCAACCTCTGTGCATATCTCAAGAAATCTGGTACCCAGTTGTGTCAACCTCCGTGCATACCTCGTGAAATCAGGTACTCAATTGTGTCAACCTCCATTTATACCTCATGAAATCTGGTACCCAATTGTGTCAACCTCCGTGCATATCTCATGAAATCAGGTACTGCATATCTCCTGAAATCAGGTACTCAATTGCGTCAACCTACGTGCATAACTCATCAAATCAGGTAATCAATTGTGTAAACCTCCGTGCATACCTCCTGAAATCAGGTCCCCAATTGTGTAAACCTCCGTGCATACGTCATGAAATCAGGTACTAACGTGTGTCAACCTCCATGCATACCTCACGAAATCAGGTACTCAATTGTGCAAACCTCCTTGCATGCCTGATTAAATCAGGTACTCAATTATGTCAACCTCCGTGCATACCTCATGAAATCAGGTACTCACGTGTGTCAACCTCCGTGCATACCTCATGAAATCAGGTACTCAATTATGTCAACCTCCGTGCATACCTCATGAAATCTGCTACCCAATTGTGTAAACCTCCTTGCATGCCTGATTAAATCAGGTACCCAATTGTGTCAACCTCCGAACATACCTCATGAAATCAGGTACTTAATTATGTCAACCTCCGAGCATACTTCATCAAATCAGGTACTCAATTGTGTCAATCTCCGCACATACCTCGTGAAATCAGGTACTCCCTTTTTTATTAGCTGGTTTACTAGAACTAAGCTCACATCCGTAAGTCAGTGACTGACATATTCCCTATATGAATCAGACAAAATCATAAAGAGCCTCTTTTTTTCACACCACTGTCTGTGTGCTGCAGGCGACTTCCGGATCCACGTGATGCCCGGCCTGACGGCTATCCAGGTGATGTTCCTGCGGGAGCACAACCGGCTCGCAGGCGTCCTCCAGCACCTCAACCCAACCATGTGTGACGAGGACCTCTACCAGGAGGCGCGCAAGATCGTCGTGGCTGTAGTACAGGTACGGTATAAAATGGTTGTCGAGAACCGCCTTAATCGCTGTCGTCATTATTAGCGTACGTATAATATAACTCTTAGGAAACATCGTTGTCGTCACGATTATCATACTTATTGAGTCAAACTCCTCTCAGTTTTGGCTCCAAATGCGGGCTAATGGTAGACACTGAATCGCAAATAGAATCCTTTCGGATTAGAAGGGTTTCTAATGTGTAGTTGTTTGATTATTTTATGCAATCAGTGTTATTTTCTACATGATTAAACTATAAGCACCTTATGGGAGGCATTCAGTAATCGGATTGTCCGCTCTTCCGTCTACCCCGCTTCTTGTGCGGAGCATATATCCAGAAGTAATTAACAATAATTATTAATCTCTATTCGGGATTTACCGAATTAAATCCAGAAAATTACTAGAAAATGCCGAGTAAAAGGACCATAACTATGTCTTCAGTATTTACAGATTTATTGCCAATTTGAATGTGCTTATCATAAATTAACAAGTTTTAAAGGAATTTGAATTATAATTTCGTATAATTATAACAGGAGACACTGAGAGGAAATGCATGATACACAAACTTAATTTCTCTTCGTTTTTTTTTATTTCCAGCACATAACATACGCTCACTGGCTGCCGTTCGTGATCGGCGAACAGCGTGTGAAGAATATGGGACTCGAGCCGTCTCCTTCCGGTTTCTGCACGAGCTATGACTGTGACCTTGACCCGACCATCTCCAACGTGTTCGGTGGCGCGGCCTTTCGGTTCGGGCACACGCTCCTACAGAACTCCGTGCTCTTCATGAAAGGCCAGGGCATGCACATCCGGAACGAGATGGGCTTCAACCGCCCGGCCATGATCTTCAGCGACAACGCACAGGGCTGCTCTTATGTCGCAATGGGCCTCTCGGTGCATCCGTCTAGCAAAGCAGACGGTCAGGTTGTGGACAGCGTCCGAAACAACCTCTTCCTTGACATGAACGGGCGCAGCTTCGATCTGATTTCCCTAAACATTCAGCGAGCCCGGGAACACGGCATTCCACCGTAAGTTTTTCTTTTAAGTTCAATCGATTTCGATTTAGTCTTATGAATATGGAAAACAATAAGTATAAATAGGCCTTTCGGATATTTGCCTTTTTCGTTCAGCCTGACAGATCTTTTTCATAAAAAAGTTTATGTTTATCCATGGTCAAGCCATGCGATTAATATTGTAATTTCACATATGTACACCTAGTCGTATGCTGTTTATGTATGCATGTTTCAGCTACCACGCGTGTGTCGTACATCTACATGTCCTCATATAAGTAGCGTTCTGAGAAAACTGGGCATAATGCTTGTGCGTAAATTGTCATCCCAGATTTGCCTGTGCAGTCCGCACAGGCTAATCAGGGACGACAATTTCCGCTTTTATGGAATTTTACGTTTAAATGATGTCTCTTCTTAGCGAAAATCCAGTTTAGGCGGAAAGTGTCGTCCCGGATTAGCCTGTTAGGGATGACACTTTACGCACATGCATTTTGTCCAGTTTTCTCAGAACACGACACATATAAACGTGAGATAACACTACACGTCTGTATGTTACAGCTACAACCAATGGCGAAAGTTCTGCGGGATGCCGTACGCGATCCATTTCGGCACGGGCCCCGGGGGACTGGTGGACCACAAGCCAGAGGACGCGGAGAAACTCCGCTCCATATACAGGTGAGAACGACACGTTGTGCATTGAGGTCGCCATGGAAACGGGTTTGCTCGACACACACCCGGACGACATTTACATCTTCTATAATGTATAAATCAACTCATGAGTTTTTTGGACACTATATTTGGACTGCGCTCTGTGAAAAGGGGGTTGAATGCATGTGTATTAAGTATCGTCCCAGGTTAGCCTGTGCAGTCCGTACAGGATACTCAGGGACGATACTTTCCGCTTTTAAGATATTTTCGTGTAACGAAAGTATCTTCTGAGCAAAAATCCAGTTTAGGCGGAAAAGTGTCATCCCTGATAAGCCTGTGCGGAATGCACATGCTAATCTGGGATGACACTTTATGCACATGCTTTAAACCCCCTTTTCATACAGCGCGGTTCATTTGTAACGACGAAACGTCAGTCACAGTCAGCAACTTCAAGAGTTTATCAAGCTATTTTTACTTTCAGACACCCAGACGACATTGACATCTTCGCGGGTGGCCTCTCGGAGCGGCCGGTAGAGGGCGGCGTTATTGGGCCCGTGTTCAGCTGCATCGTGGGACGCACGTTCCACAACCTCAAGTACGGAGACAGGTTCTACTACGAGAACGAGGACCCCAAGACGGGATTCACGCTTGGTACTGAAAATGGTTTCGTATTTTTGTTTAAAGCCCCATCAAAACATGTTCATTTACCATGTTTGTGTTCGTGTGTCATATGAATAGATATCGTTGCGGGAAATTGAAATGGAATATATTGAACCACAAAAAAAAAGAAAAAAAAAGAGCATTTTGTATCTTGTAAAATTTATGTTACCAGACCACATCTAGCGTTATAATTTTGGCTTTTGCTATAAGAAACACTGATTTTTTATGTAATAACTGTATTTTACGAAATATTTTACGAAATATTCGTTGATTTTGAGTGTTAATGGGGCTTTAAACATATTTACCATCACGCTTAAAACTTGAGATGGTTACGCAGTTTTATCCGAATATTTAAGATCATGCCTGGTACTTGAGTTGTTTTCATAGTTGTGTATTATACATTAAAGTAAAATTAGCATTGTGAGTGTTTTGAGTAAATAATAGAAAAGACTTGTGTTAAAAAAAATGTGTACATAGATGACCGGAAATGACGTATAAGAAGTATGTGTTGTTCTGTACTGTAATGACAATTTGTCACTTGCCCTGAATAAAGGACTTGCGTTTGGTAACAATATTTTATCGAGTCTCATTCTTCCTAAATATTCTCGTTTCTTGGTTTTGTCAACATCAATTTCAACGCATAAGCCAAACTCTGTTACTTTACAGCCCAGCTAAACTCTATCAAGAAGATGGGCCTGGCCAAGCTGATGTGTCTACACTTCCACACGCCGCACGTGCAGATGGTACCCTTCAGAATGCCCGGGCCAACGTGAGTACACACACCATTTGCATTGCGGTGGGGGAATTAGGCGTTCAATCTGGTATTCGTGTAACGCTGAAGGTTCATTGGTGCTGGAGGTCATTTTCATGTGTAAAGAAAAAGTTGGAACCTATTTCTCTGAAAAATTTAAACCATTCAGTAGCTTACATTTATAAAATTGTCGATATATTCGAAAAACGTTCCACGGTTTTTAATTCGAATCGCACGTTAGTATGTTTATTTTAACCCATTTATGCCTAGTGGACTCTCCCATCCTTCTAAATTGAATCAATTTATTTCCAAAATTAGGGATGTCTAGTAAATTTATTTCTATATTTAGACTATTTATTACAGAAATTCCTTTAAGCAGACAGCGCAGACCCTGATGAGACGCCGCATCATGCGGCGTCTCATCTGGGTCTACGCTGTTTGCCAAGTCCTTTTTTGTAGACGCTAGGCATAAATGGGTAAATGTTCAGGTCCGTGTTTTTTGCATAGTTCTTGTCTAAGTGTGAGGTGGAACATGTTCCAGGAACCCCATGGTGAACTGCGAGATGCTGGGCGATCTGGACTTCTCTCTGTGGAAGCAATAACTCTCAGTCTGGCATCGAAGCATGCTTGTACCGGAGCAAGCACCGAACGCGCGGGCTTGCACGTGGTTTTAATGTCTATTTAAAATGCATATCGAAGAATGTATTCTTTACTAGTTATGTGAGAAATTATTTACTGGAAAAGTTGGATCATTTTCGGTTGGTTTCCTTTTTTTGCTTCTACGTAGATTACAGCATTTATATATTTATGAAGTTAATACGAGAAAGAACTGCAACTAATTTTTTTGTGTGTGCTTATATTTATAATTTATGCACACTATGCACACTATACATTAAATAGATTGATTGGCATTTACTTGCAACATCATTGTTAATTTCTAGAGCAAAAGCATTCAGTGAACATGTTATTATAACTGATACAGAAAACACGAATATGAACAACTAACTCGGCTATGTGTTTTAAACTAGGGCTAAATTATAACTCTGCTAAGGGCAACAACCGTGTACTGCCTTCTTGCTTCCCTGGATTGAGTTTATTCCCTTGAAAAGTCTGAACGTACTATTCCACATTATTTGTAAGTTAAAGTGGGTGAAATTTTCAGTATCTACTAATAATAACCAATGATTTTGTTTCAAGCAATACAAGACTGTAATGCGATGTCATAGACAGCTCCTATCTTACGACAGCAGATTATGGTAATTATTCTTCGTAAAAAAGAATGTTCCTTACTTGTTCAACGACCACACGCATAAACGAATATTTGAAGAAAACCACAATACCTTATATAATTTTACCTTGTGCATTCTTATTTGTGTATATTATTTTTGCTGTTTTGACACTGGGCATAAGTTCGCGTTTGTTTGAATAGGCAATAAGTTTGATAAGAAACAATATATTGGCCCAACGTTAAGCAGAATTGGAAACAAACCAACAAACAGTTACCTTTCCTACCATTAATAATCCCGCATATAAATGTGAGCTCATTGTTGTTTATGCAAGGTATGCTATATTTGCTAATAACTCACCTGTGACATAAGCTCACGGACTCCAAAGATTTGTATATACTAAGTCGAACGGTAGATTGTTAGAAGCTAATTCAAAGACAAACAAAAACAAGCCCCGTGAAACGATTGTCCCCCTGACCTAATCAAAGAGCGAAGTTCTCGGCTGTACGTATAAAAGACTTTAATACGATACACCAATTTATTATTATAACAGAGCACCGCCATACTGTACAGGAATCTGATATTAAAATAATCCTACTTTCAAATGTGACAACGGCGGCATTTTCGTCATTTTTGTTTGAAAATTAATGGCTATCTTCTGGTATGGATTGAGTCGTGCTTAACGAGCAATTTATCTTAGAATGGGTTTAAGTGGATATCATAGCAAAGTTGTCCAGTGTCGATAAATTGTTGTATATTAAGTACAAATCGGAATTTAAATGGATTTAATTGGTAAAGCCTGATAAATGTGCTATCGCGACTCCACGTTTGGTGGCAATCAGTCACGTCTCAGGATTATCGTTATCGACTGACGGCGTGATAACTAGTCTCAGATTTATTGGCATCAATAATCCAAGACACCGATTGTCATGTGAACTCGTTATTCACCTTCTGCCTTTCACTACCTCCTTGTGAAATGATGAGTCATTTAACGTCATAACATACGGTGACATGAATGCACCATGCATATACCGGGTTTCATGTATAATTCATACAAGCATAACTGGTACTTTTTTTTTTTTAAGTTTGGAATATCTGCGTTGTATGAATATCACATAAAACCAAACAGAGGTCGATACAAACGTCACGGAAAAAGGACGATTGAATAGGTATTAACTACATACAAGAAATCATTAAACTATATTCATTTACAATTTAAAAAATGTATACATTTACAAATCGTCACTTAAAAGACATTAGATGTCCACTTAAGCACGGTACTGTTTTAGCGGAGGTCTACGTTTGCGGGAATTCATAACCAACGCGAATATTTACAGATTTTACCATAAGTCAGATTGTCGGGTTCACGTCATTTATTCATGTGTAATGTGGCGTTTTGACAGAGGGCTGTTAACGAGCAATCCATGACAACCTGCTTGTTAATCTTATAGGTATTATGGCCGCTTAAGCACGTTAGAAACCACAAAGCGCACGAGATCTACTGGAATGTGAAGCTGACCGTGGTCGATTGGCGCTGATTGGAGACCCGTTTGTTGTAACTAATAGGACGACAAACAATTACCCTGTTATGCTGCAGATGGCCGCCGAGTGTAATTGCTTAGAAAACTTAATCTATTAACAAGGTGAAACGCTTAAGAAGAAGACGTAGGAACTTGTATCGAGTTGAAGCACGGTCCGATAAGTTTGAAACCGTTAATTACTACGTTTAATCTGCGGGAAATCGAATTCCGACTTCTCTGAACGTTGAGAGCAGTATTTGTCGTCAATGTGTGCTTTCGATATTTCCCATATTTTCCGGCAAAAACTTCATTGTATTGCAAAACGGTTGACTACTGGCATTTAGCAATATGAACCAGCTTTAAACTTTTATGCGCACATTTCACAGTTAACATCCTAAATAAAACAGCCACATAATTTTATTGAAAAAATACTCTAAAGGGTCTTATTCTAATTGTTAACCTATTATTAAGATGGTGGGTAAGGGCACTATGAGTGATGGACTGATATAGTGGACAAGGACTATAGGATTCATACATGCTATCATAGTACATTAACATACACACAGTTCTCGGAGTATTTATCCTTACTTACAAAACACAACAAAAACACAAGAATAAAATCAAAATACATGTACACATCAATAACGTGAACTAGACGAAAACATTAAGCATGCATGGAAGAACACGAGGAGCACTGCGGTTGCGTAACGAACTTGATTTCCCATGTGGTTATATAAGGTTATCGCTAAATCTTCAACTGGGTATTTTATGACAACTATCATTTTCATTTTACATGATGGAATTCGTTTTAAAACGGCGTTTGCGCACAATATAGATTGCGTTGCAGTCCCGTTATATTGTACGATACAGATGAGCTGTGAACTGGAAAATATGCGTTCGGAGCGTGGAAGCAGATTCGCTGATAATAAAATAATCTTTTCCAAACCAAAAACGAGCCACATTTTACATGTTTAACCATTCTGTCTTGGAATTTAATCTAAATGCGTACGGGAATATAATTTGCTTTCGCTCCTTATCACGATGAGGAAAAGTAAACTGGTTTCTTTAAAAACGTAATGCGCTAAAATGCATATCGATTGGACATACCAATGGATTAGGATGATCGACTAGGCGGGTGCTTCTCAGACCCCATGATAATTAAATATATACACTGTACGTGTTATTAGCATTGCAGATTGTATATTTTTTTCATGCTATAAGCAAATGAATAAAAGTAACACGAATACCATTCGATGCATTAGGAAATTTGCTATGCTAAAAGTGATCTTAGACAGTTGATACGACGGCCAAAATGTCCTATATCTATTTACCGTAATATGGCATTGGTTTTGTTAAATGTTCTTGTGGCATAAACAGGTACTTAATCAAACTCCACGCAGCGGTTATCTCCCCACGGCTACTGGCGATAACCACTGCCATCACAAGAAAATCCTTCCAGATGCGGAAGGATTGTTTTTTAAGTATAATATGATGAAAAGTAGTATCAGTTTCTTTTATTTTTTGAAAACAGTTTATAAGTTAAGGCTCATAATAAAATAATAAATTACCTAAATAAAAAAAAGTATTAAAAATAACAACGGGTAAATTTAAAACGGCTATCATCACGTGGTTGGTTTGTTTTAACGGCAGGGATTTGATATCGAGCTATGCTCGGTACCAGTCAAATCTCTGCGCGGAGGTTGGTTCTCAATCTGATTCTTACGGTAGTACAACTGACCGTTAAGAGACACACGTCGCAACGTTAATACTGACGTCTCACAGCTACTGTCTTACAAACGGTCACAATTTCGTCAAGTGAAATGGTATAAGGAGATAATTGTATTGTACGTAGTTCATGGTTATTGATGGCGGGAAGCCATGTTCTCTATATCTTTCAGCGACCAACTTTCATAAAGAGCAATTACAGCCCAATCTAAACACAATCAGTGTATAGCGCAGAACAAATCAGAATGTTCGGGACGTTATATTAAACACAACCCTTCCCCGAACGACATTTGGAAAAGATAATTGGGAAATAAACATTTTATCAGGAAACAATTTATTAGTGAAAAACGCCTATGCAATTGACATTTTACATCGCTATTGTACACCATCAAGATGCATTAGTAAACCGACAGGAGCAGTATTTCGTGTGTCGTTCTTGTAACTCTTATAACTCGCTTGTTGAACATCACCCTCTCGAGCATTAGCATCATCACAAGTTTCGTCATTACCCTCGTCGTCATTGTGGTCATCTCCATAATGATAACGATATTCTGATCCCTTATCGTTATTGCTATTACCACAAGGATCATTATCATCAGCGAAATGAGCATTTTATAATCATTTCTCTGCCTGAATCATAATATAATGTATTATAAACCATAATATGGTTGGTTAAACAACTAGTCCTGCTGTTTGTTTCATCTAATTACTCTTCTGCTAATGACAACATACATGCACCGTCTTCTTGCTTTCCTGGATTTAGTTTATTCCCTTGAAGAGTCTGAACGTATTATTCTATATTATTTTTTAGTTAAAGTGGGTGAAATATTCAGTATCTACTAATATTAACCAATGATTTCGTGTCTATCAATACAATGACTGTTGTGCGATGTCACAGACCGCTCTAATATTACGCCAGCTAATTCCGTGTTAATTATTCTTCGCTAAAACAATCCCTTTATTATCCAACGAACACATTCATATATGAATATTTGAAGAAAACAACACAACCATATATATGATGACCTTATTCAGTCTTGAATACTGCATTATTGTTTGGGTGTTGACGCTAAACATATTTGCGCGTTTGTTTAAATAACCAATAAGATCGCTAGGACAAAAATAAAACGTAAAGCAGGATTCGAAACAAAACAACAAACAGAGACCAATACCTACCTTTAATAATCTTGCATATCAATATGAGCTCATTTGTCTTCATGCAAAGAATGATATGTTTGCCAATAACTCACCTGTTACATAAGCTTACGGACTCAAAAGATTTGTATACACTAAGCCGAACGGTAGATTGTAACTAGATAATTAAAAGACAAATAAAAACAAGCCCCGTGAAACGATTGTCCACCTAACATAATCAAAGAGCGCAGTTCTCGTCTATACGTATTAAAGATTTCCATAAGATACACCAAATAATTATTATAACAGAGCACCGCCATACTTTACAGGAATTTGATATTAATATAATCCAACTTTCAAATTTGACAACGGCGGCATTTTCATTATTTTTGTTTGAAAATTAATAGCTATCTCCTGTGATGGATTGAGTCGTGTTGAACAAGCAATTTATCTTAGAATGGGTTTAAGTCCAACGACCACACTCATAAGCGAATATTTGAAGAAAACCACAATACCATGTATACTTTAACCTTGTTCAGTCTTTTTTTTTCTCATTATTATGGCTATTTTGACACTGGGCATAAGTGCGCGTTTGTTTACATAACCAATAAGTTTGCTAAAAATAAAATAAAACGTAAAGCAGGATTCCAAACAAAACCAACAAACAGTGACCAATACCTACCTTTAATAATCTCGCATATCAATATGAGCTCAATTTTGTTTATGAAATGGATGCTATTTTTGTCAATAACTCACCTGTCTCATAAGCTAATGGACTCCAAAAATGTGTATGAACTAAGCGAAACGGTAGGTTGTTACAAGCTAATTCAAAGACAAACAAAAACAAGCCCCATGAAACGATTGTCCACCTGACATAATCAAAGGCTATACGTATTAAAGACTTTCACATACGATACACCAAATAATTATTATACAAGAGCACCGCCATATTGTAAAGGAATCTGATATTAAAATAATCCAACTTTCAAATATGACAACAGCGGCATTTTCATCATTTTTGTTTGAAAATTAATAGCTATCTCCTGTGATGGATTGAGTCGTGTTTAACGAGCAATTTATCTTAGAATGGGTTTAAGTGGATATCAAAGCAAAGTTGTTCATTGTCGATAAATTGTTGTATATTAAGTTCAAATCGGAATTTAATTGGATTTAATTAGTAAAGCCTGATAAATGTGCTATCGCGACTCCACGTTTGATGGCAATAAGTCACGTCTCCGGATTATCGTTATCGACTGACGGCGCGATAAATAGTCTCAGATTTATTGGCATCAATAATCCAAGACACCGATTGTCATGTGAACTCGTTATTCTCGATTGCCTTTCACTACCTCCGTGTGAAATGTGAATCAATTTATCGTCATAACATACGGTGACCTGAGATCAGAGAACGGCTCACTAGCTTTCCTTGACACCAATACAATCAGAAAACCGGACGGCAGCTTAAAAATCGCTATCTACAGAAAACCGACACGTACAGACCAATATCAAGATTTCAACTCCCACCATCCGAATGAACACAAACTGTCAGTAGTAAGAACTTTTTTTGGGCAGAGCTACATCAATTATTTCAGAAAAAAAGGACCTGAATACTGAAATGCAGCATGTCAGCCAGGCCTTGAAGAAGTGCTACTAGCCGAAATGGGCACTGAAGAAAGGAAGGGAACAGGCCAGCAAACCCAAGTCCGGTACGCAGAGCAAGACCTGGACAAGCCAAGTCTTAGGGCAACGTCGTCCTTCCATATGTTCAAAGTACCTCTGAACAGTTGAAGCGGGCCTTTCTTAAACACAACATCAGCGTATCATTTAAGCCACATAAAACTCTAAGACAACTGCTAGTTCACCCTAAGGACAAACCAGAAAAGAAAGACATCTGCGGACTTATCTACCATATCAAATGTGATGGCCACCCAAAGGAACAGTGTCCAATGGACTATATTGGTGAAACTGAAAGAAATCTGAAAGCGCGATTCATGGAACACAGGAGACCGAGTTCAACATCATCTGAGGTCTCAAGGCATATACATGACTGTAAACCGGACCACACAATCAAAATGGTGAACGTTAGGATTCTGGACCGTGATTCATCTTGGTTCGAGAGAGGGATCAGGGAGGCTATTTACATCCGTGCACTAAGACCAGCGCTTAACAAGGACGGGGGCCGCTACCAACTCTCGCACACCTGGGACCGTACGTTAACATCGCTCACCCCAACAATTAGCGGTGTTAACGGTTCCCAACAGTCATTCTGCTGATGAAGTCCGTAGTACACGGACGAAAGCTTCAAGTATGGCTTTCAATATTTAGTGTGTGTAATTTGACAGTCTAAAACTTATTGGATTAATACAGTGATCTGATGCACCAAGCATTTTCCGGATTGCATGTATAATTCATACATGTCTACCCGTACTTGTTTAAAGTTTAGGACGTCTGTGTTGTTTGAATATTACGTCAAAACAAACATATGTCGATACAAACGTCATGGAATAGGACACTTGAATAGGTACTTAATACAGCCAATAACACATTAAGTTACGTACAAGTAAAAAATATATATATATTCTATTTTAAAGTCGTAACTCGTAGGACAAACGGTGTCAACTGAAGAACAATACTTTTGGAATCGCTTATTTTAGCAGACGTCTATCTTTGCGCGAATGTTTGACCTGCCCGAATATTTACCGATTTTACCATTGCCACATTGTCAGGGAACTCGTCATCCATCCATGTTGAGGTTTTCATTTTTCTTCAAATATCCGTCTTTTTCAATTTTAAAATGTATTATGTTTTGTATTCGCAGTTTTAATATTCTATTTAAGTTGTAATACGAAAACGAACATTAATTGTAGTTACGTTAAAATTGCGCAAAAACATGCAATTGATATTCCTTGAAATTTAGCGCTTTCATAGTAATCTGCTTTTTTGCTTTCAGTTGACGCTACCTCTTTGTTATAAACCTTAATATAATTCGCATGTGAGATGGGTAATATGGCGTTTTGACAGATGGCTTTTAACGAGCAATACATGGCAACCTGCTTGTAATATAGGCATTAAAGCGGGACTGTACGATTTTGTCAAATATTTATGAATTTTTATAAAATGTATTAAAAATTATTATACATATATTTCAATATAAATTAAAATAAAAGTTAGGAAGAACATGTGTCGAAAAAATGCGAAATAAGCCAGATATTTAAATCTAAAATTGAAATTGGCTTCCAGCCGAATTCGCCAGCATATATATAATACATGTACAATGTGAATCTAAATTTAGTTTTAGTGCAGATTCGTTCATACGACACAAAGACACAATTTTGTTTCCTTACAAATACGAGTAAAAGTGTCGGCATCGGCTTTAACCAGCGCTAACTTGTCTTTGCTGCATTTTATGAAATTCGTCTTCAAAGTATAATTTTTATTGCCTATTTTGAGTCATCGTAACATAATTTAATCAATATATTAAAATTTAACACATGTAAAAATCGTACAGTCCCGCTTTAAAGATT
>VMBQ01002502.1:0-45364 GCA_007657795.1 Dreissena rostriformis | reverse complement strand
GACCCCCTGTACGTCGATAATCCAAACTGAGTAGGATAATTCAAACTGAAGAAAAAAAAGGCGACAGAAATAAAGACTCCAGTCATTTATTTCTAAGAACACGTTTATTTAAGGTAAGTTGTGACATAATAAACATTTCTTTTTGATAAAATGTTATTTGCCGGATACAATGCGCTTATAAACCCATAACAATTACAAACAATTACGTCGAAATAAAATGAATATGTTTGAAAATCTGGGAAAAGTAAATGAAATTGTCGAAAGTTTTAGGCCAAAAACAATTATAATCGAATGTTTTTAATGTTTTAATGCTTGGACTTATGTATTAACCTTTCATATATGTAAGTACAAAATTTGATAGGCGTAAATGCTCGAAAACGCAATATATTCGTACTTGTCTGGGACAAGAATATACAAATTGGATAATGACCTAACTAGTATATGGATTATTACAAACTATTTTGAGTTTGGTTATTATCCACAGAAATTTTCATATCAGTTTGGATTTATCCATTAACTTTTACACCCGTCCTGCAAACAAATGATTTTAACACAGAAACACACTAGGTGTTAAAAGTTAAATTTTAAAGGACATTCATGATATAAATTGGCATGCCTCTGTTACAGTTTCGTTCGCCCTTTTGTCAATTAACGTGTAAATAATTCAACACATAGGTCGCATTACATGAAAATTAGCATTTTCCGAAGATAAATATATCGTTTTTTACTAGAAAACTATTAAATCATTGCAAAACTCAAAACGCATGTGTGTGTCAGACATTCATTATCACATGTGTAGAACAATTACGTCCTTATAGTTACTATATAAACAGAAATGATAAAATAATCACCTACCTTTCAGTTTCAGTTTCAGTTTCGGCCGACTTTTTTTCTTCAGTTTGAATTATCCAACTCAGTTTGGATAATCGACGTACAGGGGGTGAAAATCGAACATTACTATGTAAATCTTAACGTGCTCTTACTGTTGTTGGTGGTGCCAATGTTGTTGTTGCCACTGGTGTTGTAATGACAGGGGGAGACTGTGTGGTACCTGAAACACACATACTTCAAGCGTTCAGATGTCGCGGATTGGAAACATGCGCCTTATAGTAAATCATAATTGTACTGATATGTTACTTCCAGATGCCCCTTATGTAATTGAATATATATTTTTCAAACGTAGTTATATGCCAGTATTTGAATAATGAGACGACTTATTGATTACTTAATAATATTAATATCAATAACAAAATTTTCATAATTTAATGTTATTTTATATTCCATATCGTTGATATCGTTCCTCACTTTTGCATTGGCAGTAGACACAATTATTCTTGTCCATCTGAATACATTCCGGCGTACAAGACATGACGTCAACGGGAGGGCACGTGCTGGGCTGACTTCCGGTTCCCATGCCGCCACTTCCGTTCGGGTTCGGGTTGCCACTTCCTCCCGTCGAGTTTCCTAATCAATTTAATGTTTCTTGTATTAAAGGCACGGATCTGTTCCTAACCTAAAACTTCACAACCAGCCCTGAATAATATCTGACAAGCAAAAAGAAGAATTATTGTACCCAAAAATGTGTCGTGTTCTGAGAAAACTGGGCAAAATGCTTGTGCGTAAAGTGTCATCCCAGATTAGCCTGTGCAGTCCGCACAGGCTAATGCGGGACGACACTTTCTGCCCAAACTAGATTTTCGCTAAGAAGAGACATCATTTAAACCAAAAATTCCATAAAAGCGGAAATTGTCGTCCCTGATTAGCATGTACGGACTGCACAGGCTAATCTGGGATGACAATTTACACACAAGCATTTTGCCCAGTTTTGTCAGAACACGACACAAATATGTTTGTTATGTCCATGAAGAGCTATTTATATCGGCATATAAATGATTGTTCGCAAAAAAAACTCTTAAAGCCACACACCTTATTTGGCATAGTAAATTAAAGTATAAATAAGAAACATATTTAATCTCTGTCAATTAGAATATATCTGGTGGCAACCAGGTAGAAATCCGTCTTTTTGCGCTTTAAAACTTAAAAATAATCGCGTTTGTCAAAATGGACGCGTATTTCTAGAAATCCTACTATCGGTTTTAAAAGCGGTACCGTTTTAAAAATAATAAATTACTTGCTAACTAGGCTATAGATTTAATTCTATCTATGTCAATTAAAATAATTTTGGTGTTTACGAGGTAGAAATCCGTCTTTTTGCGCTTTAAAACTTAAAAATAATCGCGTTTGTCGAAATGGGCTATAGGTTTTACGAAAATTTTGCACACTTTCAAATTACATTTTTGTGTATTGATTAACATGTACTTCATTTCAAGGTGTGGCTTTAATCAGACCCAGTTGAACCATATTATTTTCACAATGTGAATATATTCAACAATCTTTCCATTATAATTGTTTTGAAACATGTCACATGTTTCAAAACAATTATAATTGAAAGATTGTTGAATATATTTTAATATTGTTTCTTTGATGTTTATGTTGAGTTCCAAGAATATTTGTCCACCGGAAGCTTACCTGAGCACGTGCACGACAGACATCCCATGGCGTCCATGGAGACGCAGGAAGAAGGGCACGAGGCGTCAAATGTTCCACAACCGTTTGAGTTACCGCTATTTCCGGTACCCGTGGCGATTGTGGTTCCGCCAAGAGACGGGGCCATCGTCGATATGGAGAGGCCAGGAGCCATTGTGCTTGCACCAGATGATGAGCCTGGGGGAAAAGATATCGTTTCAATACAAATGGCACTAAGGTTATGGTCAATATTGTATGTAATGTTATGAAGATGGCGATGCTAATAATAATTATGATGATGATGACGACGAAGACGACGACGACGGCGGCGACGATGATGCTGAATAATTAGTTTATAATTATTTACCAAATTAAGTGAGGCAATTTTATTTTTGTTATTTAAAAATATTTACAAAGGGCACATCATGCAAATGTTAGCTGTTAAGGCTTTTTGGTTTCTTTTCAGCCCAAACTTACCACAGTTACACACGATGCATCCGTTTGAATCAATTGTCGCACAGCCTGATGGACAGGAAGTGTCGAATGTTGGACATCCCGAGCCACTTCCGGTTCCGCTCTGACCAGGGCCAACGAGACCCGGGGCGAATGTCGTTGCAGCGCCACCTCCTGGGACGATAGGAGTGGCTGTGGTGAGCGAACTGCCTGCGTTGGCAGCCGCGGTTGTCCCTTCGGTAAAAACAAAACATGATTTCCAATGGTATACACAACTTAAGAGACGATTAACTCTACAGAAAATGTCTGCACGTTGCCTAGTACAAATAAATGGCATTTTAGCACAATCAGATTTACGTGCCATTGCAAAAACAAAACAAAAAATATAAAAAAAATAAGGTCAATTAAAAAATGTTTCGTGTGATGAATTTGTATGTATAACGTTCCCTCACTTCCTAATTGAGGGGCCAGGGTGAGCTGACCTGCGGTCGGGGCACTTGTTGCTCCTGAAAGAAATAAAACAGAAGGGACATTTAACAAAATGAACAGATAAGCAGGATGCATTTGGCTGTGATTTCAAAAGAGTGGACATATTTGTCTACATAATATAAAGTTTCGGACGTACGCACGTTATGCCCATTGGCAGTTTTAGACTTATCTCGGTGTTTCGCGTATGCTGCTACAAACCGCTCACCAGAGCACGTGCAGGCAAGACATCCCATGGCGTCCATAGTAACGCATGCGGAGGGACACGAGGCGTCGAACGCCGGGCAGCCGCTTCCGTTACTGCCGCTACCGCCTGTTCCGGTCGATGTGCCTCCGGAAGAACCGCCAGCTGGAGATGCTTCAAGGTACAACAACACGCTTGGATAAAATGTGTTTGACAATATTGCAAACCGGTTAGACAATTCCCTACCGAAACGTATCTGCCTGGGGAAATTAAGCGAATTTAGTAGGGGTATATATTTAATTTGCTTCATGTATGGATTAATTGGACGAATTTTGGACTAGAGTTTGGGAATGTAAACGGAATGCGAGACAAGACTTTTTACGTGGCAAAGATTTGCAGATGGAATCTAAAAAAAAAAACGCTGTAACCATTTAATTACGAAATTCTGGATGTCAATCTGTAGTGGCAAACACTGCGATAAAAAAAACGCCACGCTTACAGCATGTACATGTAAGGCACCCTTTGGAGTCCAGGCTGGCGCATCCGGCTTTACATGAAGTATCGAACGCCGGGCACCCGTTGTTGTTGTTACCGGAAGAAGCGCTACTGCCGCCGCCGCCATTAACAGTCTGGTTGACTTCGCCGAGGCTGGGTGCGAAGGTAGAGGCACCGCCGCTCATTCCACCGGGAACTATCGGCGCCTGAGTGGTAACGGAGCCACCGGAAGTACCTGATCCGCCTGATATTATAAAGAGAAAGATTATTTCATCTATTATACATAATTAATGTGAAATGCTTCGTTTAACATTACAAACTGTTTACCATACTTTTAATTAAAATCATCTTACACGCGAAAACTCCTCTACATAAACAGGCTCGATAAAGGACATAACCTTTTCTATCGCAACTTAAATGGAGTTTACTCACCGGCGGAAGTTCCGCAGTCGCAGACGAGACAGCCCTGACCGTCCAATTTCATACATGTGGGGCTGCAGTGGAGCCCGTCGAAAGCCGGGCACTGGACGGTTCCGGCGCCATTTCCGGTTCCACTACCGGCCCCACTTCCTGTACTGGTGTTGTCTGCAAGATAAGTAAACCACGTGGATCCACCTAGCGACTAACGTCGTAACCATGACATCTGCATATGTGTTTCATAACATAATTATAGTGATTTTATAGTGAACTAGTTCCTGTGTTTGTGATATCCGAATATCACAATCCTTATGCATGCAGACGAATTTAAAACTGAAACTCACTTCCTTTCGCACATGTGCAGAAGAGACAGCCGTGGGAGTCGATGGAGACGCAGTCAGATGGACAGGAAGCGTCGAAGGCGTCACATCCGTTCATGTTGTGACCGCCAGTGCTGCCGCCATGACTACCAGTGTTCGCTGGAATACAATCAAAGCTTTGACAGAATCGAAAATTCGGCGAGAAAAGAAAGCAAGTAAACGCAGAGGAATTATTGGTGTATTTTTTATACAATGACTGCGATTGCAATAGTCATAGAAAAAATAGTTTGTGTATTAACATCTTTTAATAGAATATAGTATTGATAATAGTTAGCCTTACTACTCAAAGATCATTATTATACTTATCATATAAAAGACAGTAAATAGGGTATATGTTTGTTTTACGAGCGGAGTTTAATCGCTGTTGTTGTTTGACGAACATGCCTTCATCATGAACAGTTCCCACACTTTTGGCATACCACGAAATAACTTACATGTGCAAGTGCAAATCAGACAGCCCTTTGCGTCGAAACTCGCGCATTCCGTGGGACAGGACAGGATGTCGATTGCTGGACACGTGACAACGCCAGAGGAACCGGAAGTGGAGCCGGAATTGCTGCCTTAAATTGTTATGGTTAGCCTATGACATTATGTGCGCATATACAGGAAGCGTTAATTAAAGAATTAACGATTTTCGACGAAATGATCCATTTAGAGTCCGAACTAGTTTCAGTGTCGAACGATTATTAGCCTAAAAATGTAAGTGAGGCCATGTATGTCTTGTTCTGAGAAAACTGGGCATAATGCATGTGCGTAAAGTGTCATCCCAGATTAGCCTGTGCAGTCCGCACAGGCTAATCCAGGACGACACTTTCCGCCTAAACTGGATTTTCGCTAAGAAGAGACATCATTTATAAGAACAATTTCATAAAAGCGGAAATTGTCGTCCGCACAGGCTAATCTGGGATGACATTTTACGCACATGCATTTTGTCCAGTTTTCTCAGAACGCGACACATATGAGAAATCTAGATGTTCTACAGGTCGGGTATGACATTGGGATTTGCAAACTTCGGATTAACGCAATTCGAATGATAAGTCTTCTGCCTACAAAAAGTTAAACGGTAGCAAAATTAATGCTTAAACAAGAAACAGTGCATCAGTCAAGAGGGATGTTTCGATTCTCCAGATTTTGATGAGAAACTAATGGCATGAAACGTGGTGTTGTACTCAATTTAAATGTGTGAATTCGTGTGAGAAAATACGAAGGCATCAATCGGATGTTACTATATTTACCTCCTGCTGTCGCAGTGCCAGTGTCTGTCTTTGAGCCGGAAATGGTGGCATTGGGTCCCATAGAGGCAATCATCTCGGCTAAAATGGAGGTAAAGTGAATAATTAGAATTATAATTTATGAATAAGCGTCATGCTTTTTCTGTACCATGGCCCAGTTTTATCAAAGATCGTACGATACTCATAGTTAAGAGTAAGCCGGCCGAGTTGATGTTGGTATATTTTCCCATTTTTGTTATGTGTCACAAAAATTGATTGTGAGTCAAAATGTGGTGGTATTTATGTCAGATGTGCAAAAAATTTGGTCAAAATCGGTAAAGAAATGCCCAAATTAAGTACAAAGATAGGGCTTTTCAATTTCTTTCCATGGACAGAAATGATCTAAATTTAAACGCGCGCGGGTCACATATAAAACCATGTGATTATTGCATCATTGTTTACAACGCCATTTGCCATAGAGACACCGTTTTATTTAGTAGTTCTTCTTTGTTTTGAAAAGCGCGGAGTGGAAAGCACTTGAAATTGGCGCTCACGTGACCCAAAGCGTGCATACGTCACAAGTAATAATAGTCATGAGGATTCCGTTATGGACATGATTAGATTTGGTATTGTTGATGGTTTTGGCATTTTTTGGCACAATTTTGCGAAAATCATTATGGAAGAGTTAAGCTTTAGAATATATCTGACGAATACTGATCAATTCTGGTCAGTTGAGAAAACCAAATTGTTGTGAGAAATATCAACTCGGCCGGCTTTAAGACCAATAAACATTAATGATCAAAACGTTCGTAAAACAAATGAGGTGCATTAGAAGGAGGTGCGTAGAAATACTGACGTGTGCGAATCAAAGAAGCTGATACTTAACCCATTTATGCCTACTGGACTCTCCCATCCTTCTAAATTGGATCAATTTATTTCCAAAATTAGGGATGTCTAGTATATTTATTTCTATATTTAGAATATTTTTCACAGAAATTCCTTTAAGCAAACAGCGCAGACCCTGATGAGACGCCGCATCATGCGGCGTCTCATCTGGGTCTACGCTGTTTGCCAAGGCCTTTTTTTCTAGACGCTAGGCATAAATGGGTTAAATTGCATCGTAATTTTTGTCGTACGATATTTAATAAGTCTGGCTCCATTACATGAGTGCTTTATACGGCGTTATGGAGACGAATTTAAATCTAAATACAACATGAAAGGTTTTGAACCTTACCATTGCACGCCTCGAGGCATATCACGCAGCCAAAGTCGTCCGTGTAGAGACAGGCGGTGTTACAGTTGGGAAGGAGGGCCGGGCAGTCTTGACCGGAAACTGCAACAGACCAAGGTCCGGTTTGATGACTAGGATTCAGCAACAAACAAAGTTTAGTAATACAAAGTTATAAGACGATAGTAATACAAGTGTTTATTAACATTAACATTATAATCATCGTGCTTTACGTTATCGTTCTCATCATTATCATCGCATCTTCTGACGATTTCCGTGTAATCAAAAACAACAGTGAATAGACGCCATATTACGACAGTGAATAGACGCCATATTACGACAAGTGCAGCGCTTTTAAATAGGGTTCAACAAATTGTGTTTGATAGCCGATGTTATTAGTAATTATTGACTCACCCGATGAGCTATTTCCATTCGAAGTGTTTGGTCCTGGAAAAGAAAGGATCAATCGTGAATGGAAAGTCTATGATACGCGTTTTTATTTGTCGTACATATTTTATTACAGAGGAAATGCACGTGAAACAAAATCTTAACCGATTCATGTACGTCTTCTCTCCTACTTGACGTCCATTTGTGTCTCCAAATACGTGTTCAATGTCAAGATTTTCAAAAACAAAACAAAAAGAAATACCCGCATGCGTTAAAATGGAAATGTAAATACGAAAGGTCATCTTCGCACCGCCTCCGGGGCACTGGCAGATGGGGCAGCCCTGGTCGGAAGTGGTGACGCATTCCGCGGAACAGCTCGGAGCGAACGCCGGACACCCGTTGTTGTTGTCGGGGTTGGCTCCCGTGGCAGGAGAACCGGAACCTCCGGTACCGCTGTTGTTGCCGCCTGTTATAATCATTACGAGTATTGACAATTCCAAAAAAAAAACGTCGTTCGTTTCGGTATACATAATGATAAATTAAACCATCGTTATTTTAACTAATTAAACTTACTATTTTGCATATTTTTCAAATAATAAGTAATACAGGTGGAACATATCCTCATTTGAAAGCAGTACGGAATAACCGTCTTTGCGATAAAATCTTGGAATATATTGTGTCCTTGACCTTGCGTGCAGCTGCACACGGGGCATCCCATGGCGTCCAATGTGACGCAATCTGACCCACAGTTGCTAGGGAACGCCGGGCACCCGTTGTTGTTTCCGGTTGACCCTTGAACGTGTGACGAGCTTGTTTGCCCTTTAATATCATAAAGAACGATTGTATTGATACAACTGGATATATAATGCATAGCATGATAACATTTGAAAAACAAAACATATATCTAGTATAATCTCAATCAGAAGGTGAATCGGTCGATCGGATGGGGAGGACAAACAAGACGCAAATATTATTTGAAATATTATTATGTAAGCTATGAACATGCTTCATAACCCGACAATTCTTACATGATACTCTCCAAACAAATAACATCAGTATCGTTGTTACATTATCCAAAAAACGACACAGCACGAAGTGTATCTTGAGTATAGCAGAGTACCATACAGTTCTCATTATAAATGGAATCTAAATTATTTCGTCACTAGTACCGTTTTATTGGTCCCTAACCAACTGTTGGCTTTCAAGAGGCGTCAGAACTTCAAGTCGTTGTTTATTGATATATAAACTCTGTACAAACATAAATATGTTTTTAAAACAACGACAATTGAAATTTTACTGCCACTATTACTTCTATACAGATGGACTGTTGACGTTAGTATCGCTCGATTGGTCATTGTCAACTCAGGTACTACTTGAAAGTACCCGGGTACTCTAAAGTATACTAACAAGTACCCGGGGAACGCAACATATACTTAAAAGTGCCCCTGAGTATGGTCGGGTTCCTCTTTATATATTTTCTGTGCCCAGGTTACATTATAGTATACTTAAGAGTACCCGGGGTATTTTCAAATAGTACCTGAGCCGACAACGACCAATTGAGCATTATTATCAGCCAATATACATTAGGAATGGAACACTCACCGCTGCTGTTGTCACAGATACAGACAGGACATCCGTGACCGTCCAGGGAGACACACTCAGTGGGGCAGTTGGCCAGGAACGTCGGACATCCGTTAGCGTTACTGGAAGCGCCTGACGTCATCTGGTGGTCTGTTGATGATGACGTCATACCGCTAGAGGGCGCGGAACCTGGGTAGTATAATAACAAAAAGTTATTTTTTCAAATAGAAATCATTTTAAAGACATTATTTTGTTTGAAATATTGGCATGTATTCTTTGTTTCAAAAATCGTTTATTGGTTTATGATCTTATAAGAAGCTAGAGACACGTGGTATAAAAATAAATGCTTGTTTAAGCGCAAGTAGGAAAATTATGAATGAAATTTGATATCTAGTACCGCTAAACACATGCGCTGCGCTTTATCAAAAACGCGACTAAAGTGTTGTAAAATTATTATTACCGAAAACTAGCCCAAAACAGCTGACTATTTCTGGAACTCACCGGAGTGGTGGCAGTTACAAACTGGGCAGCCTTGCGCGTCCAGACCGAGGCAGTCTGCGGTACATCCGGCGGAGAATGCAGGACATCCGTTGTTGTTCCCCAGGGAGTTCGCTGACGTCATCATCTCCAAGGAAGACCCGGTGCCTGGAAACCGAATCGATGATTGCAAAAATATATATATAAATGTTAATCTTAAATATATAGTAAAATCATTAAAGTTAAGTGTTTGTTTGTTGTTCCCACACAGTTAAGGACCAGCCCTGGTTAACTTATACTAAGACACTTTTGCTAATAAACATCTTTACTCCCGATTCCTGTCCTATATTTAAGTACAGTGCGCAGTAAGGCAATCGGTCCCATTCGACATATCAGAGCATTAAGATCATACTAAAATTATAAGTTCACGTTTGTAAAAGTATCAACCAAGTATAAGCAAAACACATCGTTCACTATTAAGTTTTTTTAATGATACTATGTGCTTTATACTTTGTTTAATGGAACACAGACCTACTAATCCTTGTGCGATACCATAGACCTCCCGCTCTGAAGGTGAACGCCCTAACAACAGTGACTTACCGGAAGAGCTATTATTGCCTCCACTCTGAGCGCCGGAACCAGATCCCGTCAGTGTAGCGCCACCGGTGAGCGACTGGCCACTTCCGGTCGCAGAACCGGAACCAGTTAGAGTGGCGCCACCAGTGAGGGAGGAAGGCGCAGCTACGAACATAACACATTGGGATTACAATTTAAAGATCTTTATTTTCAAAACTGTAAGGATTAATATTCTCTCTTTCGCAGATGTGAAATGTATTTTTCTGATTTTTTTATCAAAGTTCATAACTTATGATCAGTTGAACGTTTGACGCATAGCCTTTTTTAACATTTCCAAAAACTTAAGTTTTGAAAATAGGGTTTTTAATATTTTCCTATAATTTTTAGCCAAATAAGTTTTTTTTTAACCACGTGAAGTAGTTCACTTTTTAAAATTCTGGGATTGGTTTAAAATGCTATCTGATTGTCGACATCTTTAAATGTTATACATCCACTCTATGATCTGTTCGGTCATTTCTACAACGTTTAGATTACCGGCACTTTAGTTTGCATACAGCCCCGTTGTATTTCAAATTCACCACATTTACAACGAACGTATTCTCTCCGTCTATGTGTTCACGTACCATTTCCGGTGCATGTGCACTCCAAACATCCTGCAGCGCCGATGGTGAGGCAGTCCAGGTTACAGTTACTGGGGAGTTTGGGACACCCAGCCGAATTGTCACCTGAAAAAGGAGCGTTTCACAGAAAATAATTCAATGCATTTTAAAAGGAACTTTCATTTTTTTTAAGAAATCCATATAGGCGGAAAGTTTCGTCCCAAAAAAGCATTTGTGGGCTGCACATTCTAATCTGGGTTTTACCCTTAACAACATGCGTTAAGCCCGGTTTTCCCAGAACGAGACTCCAAAAGAATACATGGAAACAAACTCAAGTAAATTTGGCCTTAAGAAATTGAGTACAAGTAACAAGTATTAAGACACATGCCGAACTACCTGTTGCAGCAGACGACAAGTTCCCGCCATTACCAGAAGTAGATGTGTTATTTGAGGAGGCAGATCCGGTTTGTCCAACTTAAAACAAAAAAAAACACGTATGATTAAAATATGTGTCTTAAGAACAATAGGGATAACAATCATTTACAGAACAGAAAAGAACTCATCGTTTATTTCAGCTGTGATATTGTACTAATGCCGTTTGGACATCTCACATATCTTTTTGAGAATTGCGAAGGTATTAATTTACTAGACAAGCTAAAAAGAAGTATGTTAACTGTCGCTGTAGCTGTCGAAAACTTGTTTTTCTCAATGTGAAATAGACATATACTGTCTGGTCTATCGTTGTGGAAACAAGTATTTAAGACATAATATCTCAAGGTATGTAATAAACGTGCATTGTGAATATTCATCGTTGTAAACAGATATCAGTTTATACCGGAAGGCGCGTTTACCGCCAAAAATGGGTTCAGTTGATTACCAGTGCCCGGTCCTGTTAGAGTGGCGCCCCCTGTGAGCGACTGAGGATTTCCGGACGCAGAACCGGAACCTGTCAGAGTAGCGCCCCCTGTGAGCGACTGCGGACTTCCGGATGAAGAACCGGAACCGGTCAGAGTGGCGCCCCCAGTTAGGGACTGAGGACTTCCGGAAGCAGCACCGGAACCTGTCAGAGTAGCGCCCCCTGTGAGCGACTGAGGACTTCCGGACGCAGAACCAGAACCTGTCAGAGTGGCGCCCCCTGTGAGCGATGAAGCCGCGCCAGACGGCTGTCCGCCGGCACCGGAACCTGTCAAGGAAGCGCCGCCGGAAAGGGAAGTTGACGACCCTTTGAAGAAACGAAGAAAGTGCATGCTTTCATATGTTAACAAAAAAAATACGATTATGTTTACGAACAAATAAACATGGACATTTAATTTCTTTGTATGTTTACCTATTTAACTTGAGCTCATTTAAATAAACTCGTTTAAAGTTGTACATTTCACTTAGAATGTCACAGAAACGCAAGGTCGTGTAGTGCTGTTTTGTTCCGGTAGCTCTGCACGCGTTTTAGTGAAACAGTTTTAAAACTCATTTTTATATTTTAAAAAAAATGGCATTCTATAAGAAGTTCTAATTATAACCGTAAATTGTCACGAACAAAAAATGACTACGAAGTATTCAATCATTTTCCTAAAATATTTTATTCTGGAATGAAGCTGAGAGTTTCCACCCCTAACAGGGGCGTAGCCTAGTAAAGGCCGTGTAGGCTTCGGCTTAGACATTTTCATTGAATAAATATAATTAAATATGCATTAACTGCCAAAAAAATCAGAGACATGAATAGGTACGGGTCAGTGATGAATAAGAAAACAATATATATGATAAACATATCCTATTAATGTAGTGATTTAACTGCATTTATTTCGGACTTTACACGTAAGTAGTTATCTTAGTTACTTTTCATTTATTGTAATTATATTTATGATCTGAAAAAAAAACATATGTGTTTCTTGAAAATCACCTCTCTATGACAGAAAAATTATGGAGGAGCGGGGGGGAAACATTCCCTCATATCCCCCATAAAATGCAAATTCATTTAAGAAAAGCTACGCCCCTGTCTTATTAAACTATTCTTCATATTCAAACGTATCATCGCAATTCTCTCATCAACTGTTTTCTCGAACAGTTTACCTACCACTTCCGGTACATGTGCACTCCAAACACCCGCTGGCTCCTATCGTGATGCAGTCAAAGTTGCAGTCACTGCGCAGTTTGGGACACCCACCATTGTTGTCAACTTAAACACAAACATAAATTATAAAGAAAACGCATCAAAACGAGTGTGCAGATGATACTACTGGTGATGATGATGGTGGTGTGGTGTTTGTCTTACCTGATGATGCGGACGACAAATCGCCGCCACTTCCGGCCGTAGAGGTATTGTTCGAGTTCGGTACAGCTGGAAAGAACATTTACATTAGATAAAGCGTATGTCGCATCGTAATTGTTATATGCTGAACGGCTTAATTATCAAATCCAATAATAAGTTTAAATCATTCACTAATAAACTATCGCCGGTACTTTCAAAGCTTTAAAAAATCAAGGCGTTTAGAAAGATTCTTATTAGAATTAAATAAACCAAAACAAACGGTGAAATAGTTCGGTGAAAACATAAAGGAAAATACAGTTGATTTCATGGCATTAGATATCTGTAGTGACATGTTTGCACATAACAAATTGACTTTGTGCCTTCGACACTCTATGCGACATTAGCCTTTTTCATCCATAATCATAGTCAGTGTTAGTCATTTGAACCTCGTTCTGGAAAATATGGGCTTAATGCACGTCCGCACAGTCGAATCAGGGACGACACTTTCCGTTTTATGGTATGTTTCGCTTAAGCAAAAATCCAGTGACGGAGGAAAGTAGCGGACTGCACAGGCTTATCTGGGACGACACTTTGCGCACATGCATAGAGCCTAATTTTCCCAGAACAAGGTATTTTTCATTTAAAGAAGGTTTCCTTACAGCCAAAATCCAGTGACAGAGAAAAGTGTCGTCCAAGATGAAACTGTACGGATTGCACAGGCTTATCTGGGACGTCATTTTGCGCACATGCATTAAGCCCAATGTTCCCAGAACAAGGACGATACATATTCTATAATGATTAGATGTTTCGTTCATTTTTTTTTCTTAAAATACGAGCTTGTATTGTCTGTTGTCAAATTGTCGATACATAATTATAAGATTTAGTTCTGAAACGAACAATATATCATTATTATCTAGTTGTCATCTTAATTTCAGTAATAATACCTGGTTGTGTTGTGACAATACAAAGAACTTGGCTTTTTGGTATTAAATCAGGCTAATTCTTGTTTAATTTCCTTAACTTACAGAATGCCTAATCAATCAGTATATACATGTATCGAACATCATACGATAGAAAAGCTGTTTGGCATGCATACATGTATACATTGGAAAAATCTGTGCTGGTATGAATTGATGGGACTAACTGTTGCACCGTTAAACGTATTCACAGTGTTTACAATTTATTTTACACCATTTACATCAGGTGTATCGTTATCATCGGAGTAAAATATAAACATATGTATTTTAATAAAATTTCAATCATAGCAATTGATGTATAATTAACCGATATAAATATACACTGAATTCACTGAAATAAAACTGAAAACGAACATCATAAGCAGAAGAGAGACATAGTATAAGCAAAGTGGTTTCCTTTTAAGCAATTTCTCAGTCATATTTATATTTTGAACCTTGCAAAATGTATTCCTTTATAATGATTTCTTGTTTTATGAATTTTTGAAACCTTGTCAAATTCATAGCATAAGCTATTTTGTTCGAATTGTGCATGTATATGTGATAAAATAAATATTGTTTAAATACAAACAATAAGTATTTTGTAACCGTGAATAACATATATATGGATTTCAAAACATGTAGTTAAGATGCTGAACAATATATAATACAATTGACTAGTTAAGCGCATAAAGCAGAAAAGCGGAAGGGACTGCTACCCGGGCATGCGCACACCAAGCAACCGCGCGTGTCGACGGAAGTGCACTCTAGACGGCAATATGGCGGGAAGCGCTCACAGCCCAGTGCCGTGCTCATGGCGCGAATACCTTGCAAGTTTAGCTGACGTCTGCCGCGGGCTTCTCTTCGACCTGGGAATTATAGTGAAAACGTTTAACATGGAAACTATAATACATGTTATAAATTCAATAACAGAGCACAGAGCAGATTCCTCGCAGCAGTAACCATCACTACAGAGGAAACAACTGCCGTCACATATCAAAGAAAGGCCAACCTCCACGCAGATATGTGTCGTGTTCTGAGAAAACTTGGCAAAATGCTTGTGGGTAAATTGTCATCCCGGATTAGCCTGTGCAGTCCGCACAGGCTAATCAGGGACGACAATTTCCGCTTTTTATGGAATTTTTCGTTTAAATGATGTCTCTTCTTAGCAAAAATCCAGTTTAGGCGGAAAGTGTCGTCCCGGATTAGCCTGTGCGGACTGCACAGGCTAATCTGGGATGACACTTTACGCACAAGCATTTTGCCCAGTTTTCTCAGAACACGCCACATATACGACCGGTTCCGAGTATGCTCCATCATAGCCCTTACGTCATAACAAAGCACGTGGTGATGATAAATTCACATTTTTGCTATTTATTATTTTTAGAGTTTTTATTTGATTTTATTCCTTTATTTATTTTTGGCAGAAACCCATGAAATGTTCAAAAATGAGGAAAATAACACGGATTCGCATAAAAAAGAAACGTTACAATTTTGAAATACTTTTCGATCTGAAAGCATTTCGATTGTAAATGCAGTTTTTATCGTTTAATAGTATCGGGAGGTAACCACTGCTGTGAGTTTGAGTAAAATCTGTCCAGATCTGGAAGGAATATGAGTGTATAGCCTCTTTATTGAATGAAACTGTTGAAACTTTATTTGTATTTGATATACCACTTGGAAGTCGAAACCTGTACAGAAAATAACATCACAAACCATAAATTATTACAATATATAATTTATTATTATCACCATATGAACGTAGCTTGGTATGATGTATGGGACTTGATCTTGGGCTATGCTTAGAAACAGCCTGCGCGAAAGTTTCCTCTACTGATATACGATTATTACATTTCATGAAACCTCTTCCTGTAGGAATGAATAGCATAGCGTCAAAATATAACAAATGTATTTGACTCCTTTATTGAGATGTTTTACTTGTACTGATATAAATTAAAGAAGAAGGCAAACATAATTTATGTACATGTAATTGCACTTATTGAAACTTTGCCCATGACCAAATACACAGTTTTGTAAATAAACACGCGTAGAGCGAAGATTAACTGTTGGCGGAAAAATCATAGACTGAAACCATTGGAACTAGGAGATGCCTTGGGCTTTACTTTATAACATAAATTAAAAACTGTGTTCAAATTATGTTCAATTTTCATCTGCAAACAATTAGTACATAACGCAAAACACACATTATATACAAATTATTATTATATGATTTTTTTCATAAGGTACGATTACAATGCTGAAATTGTACAGGAGAGAAAAACAGCGGAAATAGATGTTGGGCGTTTAGTTGATATAGTGATGCACTGTTGTGTGTTCGTTGGTGTTGTTGTTGTTTGTTGTAGTTTTTAAAAAGTTAATTCTACTTTGAAAAGGCACATGAAAATTTATTGTAATTTAAAATTACTCAGAAATGGGATATTTGTGGAAAGTTACTATTTTTTAAACCGTCCTTATTTATTTTAATAAAAATTATATTTTCTGCGCATTTCTTTTGATTTATTCAGACAAAATGATAAAAATTAGTTCATTAGAACTCATTATCGAAATCTCACTCACGCATAGATATTGACAGTGTTTTTAAATTCCTCTTTAAACAGAATGCTATAAGAGTTCACCTATTCCCGGTCCGGGGTCGCATTTACAAATGGGACAGCCGTGTTGGTCCATCTCTACACAGCCTATGGTACAGTCTATAGGCGGGCATAATAATAATAATAATAATAATAAAAGCTTTATTTACAGAAGGTTACACATAAAGACAATGACACATTATACATATTATGCAGATGAATCAATACTTTTTTACAATGTGGCCTTCTTAAAATAACAAACACATATAGGTCTATAACAAGTAAAACATTCAAACAATATTTGCTAACACCCACACATATCACACATTTTGCCTTTTAGACAGACACACATGAAATATAATTGAATAGAAAATAACATGACATATCATTGATTAGAAAATAAATGTGTTTTATATTGCCTTTTAAAAGCAGAGATAGAGCATGCCATTCTTATTTCAATTGGTATACTGTTCCAAATATCCATGCTATGGTATGAAAAAGCTCGTTTCTTATAACCAGTATTCGCTTTGGTATTAACAATATCGTTATGGGTGGCAGATCTCAAGTTATATTTGTGATTTTGAGAAAAAGTTATAATATTATTTAAATATTCTGGAGTCTGATTGTTGACACATTTATATATCAAGATTGCCGTGTGGTATTTACATCTATTATTAAACGAGAGCCATTTAAGCTGTAAAAACAATTCTTTGGATGGTGTTCTATTTGGCTTTTGTAGAATGACTTTCGCTGCGCGTTTTTGTAAAACATTCACTTTTGTTAAATTGGTTTTATTAGCGCTGCCCCAGATCGTACAACAGTAATCGAAAGTGGTAAGAATATATGAATTATGAAATAATTTCTTCATATCATCTTTGGGCATAGACCGCCAACCCTGGGGATTGAATGCGAGGGTGAGAGGGTGACCTCTAGATAAGAGGTGACAAGCGGAAATAACCCTTTAAAATTGCAATTAATACATTCATCCTGTTAGAAATTTTAATTAAGGTGTATTTAATTCTCTTAAGATAGTGTCGATTGGGTGATTTTAAACACCGAAAAACTTGGATTTTCATTATTTAATAGGGGAGAGTGTTTCGATTCAAATCTTATCTTCTGACCCATTGACTAACTTTATTGCTATCCATCTAACGACAAATTGACAAAAATGTCACATTTTTTTTTTACCATAAAACAACAGATATTATTTTGTAATAAATGTAAGAACTTTCCATGAGTCATTGATCGATCTGATTCCTTTATACGTCGTATATCTATGTTAACATAAATGACTGCGCAGCAAAATATTATTTAAGTGTTCCATATGTTCCATAAAGTTTTGCACACAATCTTACAGTTCCACTTGAACCGTCTGTGATATTGGGTGTTGTTTTTTTGTTGTTAGATTATGTTTGCTAACACTTGTTTTATTATAAAATACAGTTTTAACTACAATATCAAAACCGTCGTTAAGTAAAAGAGACTGACAGACGTTGACTGCAAAATGTGTACTTCAACACTCCTACAAAATTTCCTCTTTGATTAATGTATAATTGTGATTAATATTTCACGCATAAAATCTTAAATGAAGTTTTCAAATATCAATTTAGTTTTTAGTTTTTAGTTTTTTACTGTTATGTCAACTGTAGACACGTTCTGCACATCTGAATAGATTTTGTAACTTACCTTCAGCCACCACGAAAACACACACTGCGGTCCACAAAATTGTATACTTCATTCTGTTTATTAACACTTAAGTGTGTTTGGTTCCAATTAGTATTGCTAATAACTGTACAATTTGTCCTTAGAGTGGTATTTAACCTAAGGAATCCGAAAATGATTTCGAAAGAAAAATGGAAATAAAGTTTCTTAATTGTTTTATTGTCTGCCGATTCACATGCAAAAACAAATAGTTATATAAGCATCTCGCTTTCTGTCTCAGAAAACTGAAAGTTTCTCCAAACATCTGTACAAGACCGGAAGTCCGTTAATGACGTTATACGAATATTCTCGCGGATACCATTGGTCAGAAAGGATAAGAACGTGCAACGAGTATCTGATACAAATTCTGGAATAATCGAACATGGTATGATATGTATCGTTTATCGTTGTAGAGATAACCATAAAGACAAAAATCGTGCATTCAATATGACAGGTTTTTATTGTCGTTGTTAAACTAATGGCTTTAATGCCAATAGTAGGTCAACTTACAACTCAAACCAATAGTTTTATATTCGCTTCATGCACAAGGCATTACTAATTTAACAACATATTATATAAACAAATGACTATCGGATGATAACTGTGCAGATTTATTATTGTTTACTAAATTTCGATTTTGACAAAAACTCTTAAAACGAAGTGGCGTGGATTTTTAAGAGAAAATATTACGCCGGAAATCGCCCCGTCGAAATAAAAAATGCAATGCGTTTTAAAAGTGCATCGATTCTAATGAGTCAATGACGTTTACGTCATGGGAAAAAAAGAAAGTCCTTTTGTTCATTTTTATGTTGGAAGGTTCTTGAGGCAAAAACACACGGTTCTATATACGAGTGTAGTGTACTAACTCGAACTAATCAAGCGTTGTTAACAGCTTCCGAGTGAAAATAAACTTTTATAAAAATATACAAACTCATTATGGGCCCGATTTCAACGCGTGTTTTGTTTGTTTTTGTTTTGAATGGTAAGATGTCCATTTGAAAAGATGATCGCAAAGTTTGTTTATTTTGAAGTATCGGGGTATTCAGGCCTTAATAGTATTAAAATGCATGTACAGTCTATGTTATTGTTATGCCGACTCAAACAACTTACTCACTGAGCTCGAATTGTTGAAAGGTTCATATCAAGAACGTCTTAACTGCAAAAACTTAAGCATGTCCGCTAACCAAAAAATAAAACTAGACTCAACTGATCGACCATCGCTTATAAACTATCAACTGGACAAAGCCGCCTTGTCTGCGATCACTGCTATGAGTTTTGACATTCGTGGCTACATGCATGCGCGTAAAGTGTCGCCCCAGCTTATCTGGACGACACTTTCCGCCTTAACTAGATTTTCGCTAAAAAGACTTACTTAAAATGCAAAATACACTAAAGGCGGCACGTGTCGTCCATGATTAGCCTGCGCGGACTTCACACGCTAATCCGGGACGACACGTTACCTACATGAATTAAACCCGGTTTTCCCAGAGCGAGGCTCAACAAGCGTGTTTGTGGAATGTATGGACCATTGGGCAATCGTCCACTTGTCGAATATTTAAAGGAACTAGTTCACTAATTGGCAAACAACGATTTTAAAATATATATTTCATAGATTCAAAAGATATACTATATTCAAGCAGGCGAAATAACACAACACTACAGTTGTAAAACCGTCATTTCCCGAATGACCCCTCTGAAGCGCTTAATGTTTTTCCTCCAAAGGTCTCTGGTAGGAGTACCTGTGTAGTGAAAAAAAAATCATTAAGTTTAACATTGTTTTGGGATTTTGCAAATTGTATAGTTTTGTAAATAGATACAGTTATTTTCATTTTTCACAAATAAAAACGAACTGTGAATTAAGCTCTTTAACAAACAACGTGAAGTAAAATGTTATCTGGTGACATTTAGAAGCACCTGCCCATGTCATGAAACGTTACGTGATAACAACGGCGAACTTAATATTGAGCAAGCTGAACAAATATAACGCTATGATAAGCGAATAAAAATAACTGTCTAATAACCAAAGCGCTGACGACACTTCAGTTTTTCTATATATTAATTAATACTATTTTCAACATGAAGTGTATATTGCAAACGCAAATCCAAATCACATATTCAGGATCCGATATAAAAATCGTTCATTTAGAAATGCTGAGTTAACGAAATGTAGTTTGTAGAGGTTAAGCGCTTAAAGTTGTATTTATACACCGTTCTTGAGAGAACTACTTCTGTCTTATACAGGCTACAAGTCAATAAATCGATATGTGGTTCGCTTACGAAGAAGCGAGTTTTTTGTAAAAAAATAATTTTAGATCGGACTTCAAACACGCGATAGTAATAATCCCTTCAATTAACATGTTAACGCGCATTAATGTTATGATTATAAGCATACAAATAATAACAATTCTGATTAGGAGTTGTTTAATGTTTTTTCAATTTATTACATGATAATGCGTACGTTTAGCAAAAGTGTATGGATGCAGTACACAATATATGCTTTAAATGTTCTCGTATTATCTCCACTGAGAAATAAAGACCAATATATACCAAATTGTACATTGCATCTAACCTTTTGGAATCATAGGGTTGGATTGCTGTTCCTCTCTGTATTCTCTGTTTTTAATGAAATTTTTTGGTATATTTTTACACAAATGCGCCATAGAATAAATCAACTACATCAAAACGCTTTGGACTTCAATTATCTTTTATTTGCTGGTAAAGTATTCGCTCGAATAACTGATTCTTGTCGCTTCTCACCTAGGCGACCCGGGTTCAATCCTCGTTTTTGGAAGCATGTGAGTTTGCTTGGTGGTAACCATAGCGGACAGGTGGGTTTCCTCCGGGTACTCCGTCTTCCCCATACAGAAAAAGACCACACCAAAATTAAATTTCGTTCAGTAAAACCTGAAAAGCTGGAAATTGCAGCTAGAATTCGAAATTCGTGCTAAATTTCGTGAATCTCGTTAGCAAATTAGATAGGAACGCTGGGACACACTTTGTGTCCTCACATAATGCAGCATCAGGCGCGGAAGGACCTCATAAACCTCGAAATTCACACACACAACTGATTCTTGTACTGAATATTTTGAATAAAAACGATTTGAGAAACAAAAAGGGACAACAACGATAGTTAGACACTTCAGATACATTTATCCGAAAACAAAGTTCAATTAGCTTTCAGCTAGCTTTACATGTCAATACAGAGCCAGGCGAACTAAGAGCAGCCGTCTATTCGCACTGACACAGAGGGCATCCATTGGAGTCTGACTTGAAACCGTTTGTACACATGAGAGCGCAATCAAAAACACCCGGACACTGTATGACGTTGCTTCCGGTCACGATAGGCGATCCGGAAGTGACGACTGTCGACTGCTGCTGGCTGCTGTGTTTTCCTGGGGGATCCGTCGCGGCGACTGCACAACAGATAACAAAGACTTATCGCACTGAATTATGTATATGTGAATACTTTGCGTAAAATATAACTTGTTATAAACTCAATATTTGTTGCATAACATTACATGACTTCGTGTTTTATATAAACAAGTGCTATAACAGACAGTGTGTCCCCCGCCATTGGCGCATTGTTGTTGAAAACGTACAATTTGAATTTGCATAATATCATTCTGTGAGACGTTGAGCACAGAAAGGGGGCGACGGACGCAAGTGCGTATATGAACTTACAAGTATCGGGATATTTATTTTCCAGAAATGTCCATAGCTCTTTTCCATTTCCTTTCAATAGGTATCATGTCCTTTATTTTACTAAACATATTGATATAAATATATATTGTATTTAAGCTGCGAATTTTGTCGTAACTTATTTTTTCAATCTTTCATAAGACGGGGCCCCATTTCGTACCTGTGGCATCCACGAACTGGTCGACACACTCGCACAGCGGACATCCGATGGCGTCCGTCCTGTAACCGTGCAGACACAACTTGCCGCAGACGAAATTGTCTATGCATGACGTCATCGGATCGACGGTGGTTTGCGCATGCGTGTGTTGAACTCTCGTCGTATGCGGCGTTGTTGTTAATTTAGCTTCGGCTGTCGTCTGCGTCATGGCGGGAAGCGGTGAACCGGAAGTAGAGGCTGATTGCTGGGAAGAACCGTGGCTCTGCATGAATGTTGTCAGCTCTGAAATGAGAATTAAAAAAACACATTGAGTAAAAAAATGTTGTATATGCAGATGAAGTAGGTGGCGTCAAAGTAGGTCGACCGTCTCTTCAGAAAAGAATTCGACGGAAAAAAAGACCTGATGACTAGGACAGGGACAAATAAAGTAATGTAAGCATTCCGAGCGTATTAAAAAGCACGTGTGCTCCTTCGATACGGATGAACAATGATAAATCTATGTTTTGTCTATAAATAAATACGAAATGGATTGACGACATTAATAGACGCTTAATAGAGTCGTATGACGCTTTTATTGTCGTATGTCTATAACTGAAAACGCATGTCTCTTACCATTTCCACAGAGGCACTTAACACAGCTTTTGGCGTCCGCGACCCTCTGACACCAGGGCTGTGGGGCCGGACACGTGGTGGGGACGGGGTCACACCCTGCGCCCTGCGTCTGCGCCTGCGCACTGCCGCCCATTGGCGAACTTCCGCCGGAGAGGCCCGGGAACATGGCGCTGGGGTTCATCCCAGCCATAGGATTCATGCCCTGCATTGGGTTCATCCCCTGCATGGGGCTGATACCTGACAGTGCACCTGGAAATGATTGCGCGTTCTAAGAAAACTTGGCTTAATGGCTGTGCATAAAGAGTCGTACCAGATTAGACAAAGCAGTAATCAAGGATGACAATTTCCGCCTCCACAGGATTTTTTTTAAAGATGTGACCTCTTTAAATGAAATATTTCTTAAAAGCGCAAAGTGTCGTCCCTGATTTGCCTATGCGGACTGCACAGGCTAATCTGGTTTGACACTATATACACATGCATTAAGCCTCGTTTTCCCAAAGAAAGACTAATATAAATTATGGGTCTTTATCCGACCTTCCTTTATGATGACTGTGCACCTTATGAACGTCGTTCGACAGTTTTGTGCTGCAATATGTGTTTTGAATAAATATATTCGCTTATCAACAACTTCAATGATCAAGTTATTACAGTGGTTGTTTTCCTTTCATTGCAGTCCCTCTTATGTCTTTATTTTTAGGAACATACTAATCATAAGTCTCTATTATTATAAAGCTGAAAATTCAGTCGTGTCTTAATTTTTTATAACAAATGACTATCTATGGTAACTAAAATTCAGTCGTTTCTTATATTTTGATCATAAATGACGATTTGCTGTAGGTAAATTTCAGTCGTTTCTTAAATTTTGTTCGTAAATGACAATTTACAGTAAGCTTTAAATTCAGTCGTATCTTACATTTTGATCATACATGACTGCTGTAAGCTAAACTGTCGTTGTATCTTATATACTGATCAGACATTGCCATTTGTTATAAGCTAACAACTGTGTCGTTCCTAATATAAGTCGTAGGATCTTGTAAAAGACAGGGCCCTGACTCAGCATACCTACCAGTGTTGGAGCAGTGACACGTCAGACAGCCGCTCTCATCCACCGACCGGCCGCACCAGGGGTTACAGGAAGTCGCGCATGCGCCGGTGGAGTTTCCGGTGGTGCCGGCAGTTGAACCGGGGTTCATCATATTGTAGAACATATTCGGAAACTGTGCTGAACACAATGGTAACAGATGGCATTAATCGGAACATGATTGTGCAACTCTTTTGAAAAATGTTATGTTGATGTGCGTGCAATGAAGAAATAAAAACAGCGGCTCCAAGGTACAAATATGAGTATAAAAACGTATTTTTGAAAAAATCAATACAGATCAATAAACAATATTACACGTGATCCGTTGTATGATATGATCTTTTTTGCCAAAACGTTGTCATATTAACATTCGAAATGCAGAACTTTCTCAAGTGTATACCAAAAATATGACAGAAAATCATTGTTTTCAAAATACCACTCATTTGCTTTTTCAATATGAATTTTGAGCATTTAAATATTTATTGATTTTAACTTAATTATTAACCATAAATGGTCGAAACTTTATTTGACAAGTTTATAGTCAACAGACTGTATATTGAACATTCGAACGTCGCAGTTTTATTTTAATTTTTGTCTTTGATTAAGTTTCAGTTCATTTACACACATTGATAATTGTATTTTTTAAGAACAAAAGTTTCAGGATTCCTTCGCCTAATAGGGGTCAAGTTTTGAAACAACGAAATTTGTATGCGTTCTATAACGTTGTAGTCGTTCACTGTAAAAATCGCCCCGGTTTTGAGGAGAGAAAAAAACGTGTACGTTCTAATACGTTAAAGGTGTGCAAAGGATATATTTGCACTGAGTATTGTAACCAACTAACCCATGATTTTTTTTAGTTGGTTAACTGACGTGATATGACTAAAATACTGTTGAAAACAGCGAAAAATCCAACTAAACAGCAAACAAACAGGACCTTCCGCGTCTGGGGCAGCATTTTGCGAGGACCTAGTCACTGGGGGCTGACGACGTCAAAGCGTAGTCCGATTCCCTACGACGTCGGGTATATGTTTCACTACGAATTTATGCGGTTAAACATGAAATATACCGCTGATTTATCAAAACTTCGTTGAGTAACCTATACATTATATTTGTAGTTCGTTGCACAACCAATACATACTCTGTGCAAAACCTATACATAAAGCGACTTGTAATTTCCTTCCAAACAAAGCATTTGAATGATTAAAATAAATGTTCGTAACCTGTTTTGTACAAATATTAAATGAACAGTATATCAAAGTAAAATGTAGTTTCATTTAAGTTAAGTTACTGTAATTGGCTATTTTAACAGAATAACGACCTCATTCATAACTTCAAATCAATATATTTCGATTTGAGCTCAAAATCAATGTAACTGTTGCAACAACGCGCATTAGTAATTAGTTTGATATTGAAAATAAGTACCACTCATTACTGGATGTTCCGTTCTCTAATCCATAAATACCCAAAAAGATGAAACTCGCCTGATTAAGTAGTGTATTAACACAAGGTTTCGTAGTGAAACATATAACCGACGTCGTAGAGAAACGGACTAAGCTTTGACGTCGTCAGCCCCCCAGTGCTAGTGTGCCCAGCATTCCGACGCAATAAACTTAGCAGACTTACGCAAATTGAGCCTATTTTGAAATTATTTATTTTATACACTTCACAGATTTTTTACAATGACAAATGTCCTTAAATGTTTTTACTAACTTACATACAGTTCTCCGAATTTGCNACAAAAAAAAAAAAAAAAAAAAAAAAAAAAAAAAAAACAGTCAAAATAAACAAATGTTTGTTTTGCTCGAATTAAAAAATTTGCCCCAATTTCTCGACGTCTTTTCTTTAGAATAACAGACTGAAGTATCAGTCGAAATAGCATTTTAACATTTTCTAGACTTAATAAGGGGCCGAGTCATTGGGGAGCACATTTATGTGTGAATACTGAGCCAGTCAGTCAATATACTGTAATTATTATATGAGTTATACGCGTATTTTCCAATATAATCCATGAAACAATTTTTTTAAATGTATAATTTTATCGATGTTGATCTTAATGATAGACATAAACGAATCTTTTTTATTCAATTTGCCACGAGTGTTATTTGGCTTGTTGGAATACGTGTAAAATGTAATCATTCGTTTAGGAATCAATGACAATTTTTTCAGCTAATTGTCAATTTGCTAATTTTGAACAGGTTCCTTTTAGATCTCCGTCACGGATGGTGTGACCTGCAAATGTACATGACTATGTGCATCAAAAACGGCGCACGAGATTCATGTATAACATGTAGAGCAAACAACTCACCGGAAGTTATTCCGAGTAATAAAACACAAACGAATATCCATGTCATTGCCGCCATCTTATTGTTTTGACGAAGCCCTAAATTGGAATGTCGTCTATCGAGATGAAAGAGAACAGCCTGATAAACTCTTTGACCGCCTATTGTCCTTGGAAGATAAAGATCCGCTCCCATAGATGCCCTGTCCATATTGGTGTGAACTTATATCTGAACCAGCTGTCGATAAAGAGCAACGAAAACTATGAGCTACGTTCTGGAAAAACGGGGCTTAATCCATGTGCGTCAAGTGTCATTCTAGATTAGCGGTGCAGTCCGCACACGATAATCAGGGACTACATTTTCCGCCTTCACTGGATTTTCGTTACAAAGAGACTTGCTTAAAACGATTAATTCAAAACAAGCGGAAAGTTTCGTCCCTGATAAGCATGTGCGAACTGAGCAGGCTAATCTGGGATGATCCTTTACGCACATGGATTAAGCCCCGTCTTTCCAGAACGCGGCTTCTTTCGTCTACTAGCCCGGCAGCTGCCTTGACTTTAACATGCAAACAAAAATATGTTGATATACATATTTGACAATCGCGAATGTCTAAATATTACCAATTTGCTGCATAGTTTGAGACAGTTATGGAACTTGAGGTACACGTTTGCATAATTATTGTTCCGATTCGTCATTGTCTCGAATTAACCATGTTCTTCGAAGTCCTCATTAAAAGCAAAGTGAGACGATACTATAATACACTACGATAAAATCACAGCATTGTCATAACAATTTTTTCTCGCAAATGTGTGTGAAAACGACGAGAAGAACGTCAATTGTGATTTGTTGTCTAATTCGAAAGCAATGCTAAGCGTCAACACATGGTTGCTGACATGCTGTGATTGACCGAGGTGTAGCCCCTGTGATTGATACGTCTGTGAATGAATCAAAGCATGTTGTGAGCAGAGTATTTCTTCGGTGCTAACGTGTCGTAAACAACGAAATAACAAAGAATAACAAGACTTCATTATGAAATTTTATTTCTTCAATTCCGCTAGAATGGGTATATATTTATAGTTTTCAAAAACAAATCACGCATTTCTTTAAAAGGGGAAATAACTAACATAATAACTAACAAATGGAAATGTCAAACAAGTTGGTATATCTCCCTTCTAATAACAATAAAACAATGCAAAGTTTACTGTCAATATGTTTGTTTCCACCTATAGCTTGTGTGTTGTCCGCTCAATATTGCAGAGAAGATAGGGTCCCTGCTAGTGTATATTCGAGCGATAGAATAAGAAATGTTTACAGTATTTAGCCAGAAACATGTATGACAAGGTCTGGAGAAAGCACTGAGGAAACAAACATATTGCAAGTAAACCAATGGAAGATTCAGCGTGAAACTGTTCTATCATCCTAACATTTCTATATTAGATACCACAGTTCCAGGCTAAGCCCTCCAAATTATTATTTTAATTTAAAAACACGATTTCAAATATATAGTGCAGAACAGTCACATCTTGAAGTAAAAACGAAATCACAATTATTGCGTAATAGGGTTTATATTTTACATGTTGGTATGATTACTGTTGTTCATAAAGATTGTTCACAAAGAAATTAAGACAGATATATATTTTATCAGATATATGTTTACAATTTTTACAAATAGATCTTTGATTTCATAAATATTTATATAAATAAAGAATACAGCATTTAATGTTTATCTTCTAGGGCAACCCTTAGAGAAAAAGGACAGACAAAATCTGGATGTAATATTCACTTAATTGATTTAAGATGAAGATTGTTGGGTCATTGTTTTGTTTTTCAATTTCTTGATACAGTTTAATTACAGAATGGAGAACGATTCTATTGATTTGTGTATGCATTCTAGAAAAATCTCCTAAACGTTATGAAAATAAAAACATAATCCCATTTTTACTTCTTAAACATCATACAACAAGGCCATATATGTACTCTTATTGTTAGCACAGCTACTTAACTTACAATACTTGCATTGGTAAGAAAAAGACAAGTATAAAATTACACTAACAGTAAAAATAATTCAAATTAAAATATAGATTTCATCCATGCTGTAACATAATCACATAGTTTTATGAACAAACATTTAAGTAAACAATTAAAATCCAAATAGCAAAATTTCAAAATTGAATGGAAATTATTATGTAACAAGGAAACATTTGAGATATAACTTAATAACTGACAAATTAAATGGTGCTGATTGCTCATGTGTCAGTACAATTATTATTTCTCTTTTGTTTAGTTACAAATAAGGGACATTTGTTTCCATAATTTGTAACACAAACTTTGAGATTTGTCAATTTCAGTTGATAGTTCATTTTACGAAGGATCAAAGAAATTTACACAAGTTTTTTTGTTACAAGGTTTATATCTTGGATGTAATATAACATGATTGTTATAAGGAAATAACTGCATCTAATGCATATACATTTCAAACATCATTGAAGCAGTAGGAAGCAGTATAACCCTTTGAGTGCTGGAACCGGATTTTGAAGGCCTTTGCAAACAGTTTGGATCCAGATGAGACGCCACAGAACGTGGCGTCTCATCAGGATCCAAACTGTTTGCTATTCTGATAGTATTCTTTGAAAAAAAATCAAAGAAAATGCTAATTTTAGAAATTTAGCAGACAACATTTTAGCAGACGACAAATTTCCCAGCATGCAAAGGGATAAGGGACAGTGTCACAGTTTGAGCTGGACAACATTCTGGTATGATTTTAATGTTAGCCTCTTGTTATTTGTGTATTTCGAAGTTTATGAGGTCCTTCAATATCTTAGGCTGCTTTATGTTAGGACCTGTAGATTGTCCCAGCACTACAAAACTGACATTTCCATGCTCTAAAATACAAGTATTGTTCACATTTCAAGGTTTGAAAAAGGCATAGAGCAAGTGAAAATTTATTCTGTTGACCAACATCTGATTTTCTCTTCAATAAACAGAACTGCTACCTGGAAGATGTACCATACACATGTTATGTTTAAAAAATGGAAAATCTGTTACAGCCCATCAGTGAGAATTTAGATATATTCTTCAATTGTTATCTTAATGTTTAATTTTTTAAATGATATTTTTATGATGGCATTTTTTTAAATGACATTTTTATAAAGATATTTTCCAACCCAAAACTGTGAAACTTTCACTTTAAACAAGAAAAAAACAATTAACAGGGGCTTGATTATATACATTTACAGTTTCGATATTCAACAGTAAATAACAATAACAGGAAAAACAAAACTTATTGCAAAATGTTATACAAACTGTTCAACCAACAAGTGAATCTATAGTAAGCAATATGAGATGCATCATGCAAAAAAGGGTCTTATGCCATATGCATCCAAAGAAGCTCCGGAACAGTCTAAGCATATGTGCAATCTGGTCGGAAGCTTCCGTGTCCACTATTTAGGAACACAAGGTTTCATGGTATAGATACATACAGGGTAGCTCTTGATCAGAATTTGGGAATGAAAAGGCTGGTCTGGAGCTATGCTTGCTTCATACAGCGTAAGACCCATTTTCGCATGACCTGTCCCATATTTAATAATGCATTGCATCTATCATCTATAATCATCAACAATAACATGTTTAACAAACTTCTAGGTAACAAAGTGCAAAACAATACTGGAAACAATAATATTGTATTATTTCTAATAAGCGTCTACTGGTACGCCACACGGAAACTTACAGCAGTATCAAACATTTGAATATCAAGATCACAGAATCCTTGGTTTTGGACAAAATGTAACAAACACTCATTGAAAAAACACACATAGAGGAATATTATAAAGCATTGATAACAAATAAAACAAGAGGACCATGATGGTCCTGGAGTCGCTCACCTATTTCACACGACACCTGGTAACAAAGGGTCATAACTCCTTCATACCGGTAAATTGTCCAATTAAAATGAAAATTGAGTGGACACAAGTAGGGCACCGATAGGTCATTCTGTAGTAATAATGTGAAAATCCTCTAAGTAGTTTCAGAGGAGTTGTGATAACAAGATTTTCTCCCTATATCTTCTATAAAGTTAAAAGTAACAAAGGGCCATAACTCCTTCAAAAATTGTCCGATCAAAATGACAATCAGGTGGATACATCTAGGGTACCCATAGATCATCCTATTTGTGAAAGGAAATATCGACGATACAGCGATATATCGATTTATGGGTGTTTGGTGCTATGACTCGCTTAAAATAAGTTATAAAAATACATTACACTCTTGGCTTTTATGTTTAAATACCTTAATATAACTGCATTATTCTTAATTTGTTAGATTTAATGTACATGTACAGCGTTAATTAAATAGTGTTATAAAAATAATGAAATTGTGTAATGATAAAGTGGAATCTATTAAAAAACAAGACCAATACTTAAGAATGATCAAATGGGAAAAGGTAACCTAGCACTGGCAGTAAATATGGGGCTCATTTACAGGTCAGATTTGGAATCTCTGCTGTAAAATGAGATTTTAAATGAATTAAAGGGAGGCAAATCTGTAATAAAAAGAACATGCATAAACCGTAGTTGTTTCCCTTGTTTGAACCATGCTAAATCCTTACAAGTTTGGAAAGAATTGGATGAAAAATTTGGACTTTATTGCATAAACACCATTTTCTCAATTCAAGGGGAGGTAATTCTGTACTTCATGGACCAATAATGCTCATTTTTTGTAGGGTTCGTGTCCTCATTGATATAAAGACACTGTGCAAATTTGGAAAGGATCGGACAAAAAATGTGGAAGATTTTTGAAAGTTTTCACAAAATAGGCAAAAACGAATAAACATGCAAAGTTCAACGAGCTCCTGCGGCCATGTTTTTTGACGAATCAAATTTCTTTGAACAACTTTTTCAGGGGAGCCTTCAAAGGTCATCCCTGTGAAATTTTTTGAAAATCTGATGAGCGGTTTCTGACAAGAAGATTTTTTAAGGTTTTTACCATATATGGTCATGGCGGCCATCTTGGTTATGTGATCAAATTTTTTTTAACAATTCTTTTGTCCCATGACCTAGGGATGCTCAACATGAAATTTAGTTGAAATTGGCTCAATGGTTTAGTAGAAGAAGATGTTTACAAATTGTTTACAGACGGACGGACGGACGGACGGACGGACGGACGCCGGACGCTGAGTGATCACAATAGCTCACCCCGAGCTATCGCTCAGGTGAGCTAAAAACTGAGGTTACTTTTTAGAAAATTAACATTTATAACAGGGACTTTTAATTGACTTGTATTTTTAGTTTAAACCTATTTATTTTAGCTTGATTGCATTTTAAGTATTTACTATTTATTTCAAACGCTCTCGAGCCCTTTTTCTGGGACTAGAACCAGTACTTGGTGTCTATGGGGGAGATCTTAAGAACGCTCCCACAGTGGGGATCGAACCTGTGACCTCCCGGTTGCTAGGTGGACACCATAACCACACGCCCCAGGGACCTACTTGTATGTATATATATCATATAGTTTTGTATGCCAGAATGAACATATTGTTATGTATTATTGTCAATTAACAAATGCAGTTTTGGCAATCTCTGTAATTGAAAATGCATTATTTAAGAAGTTTGTTTTACTCCTTTGCCATAACACAGCTCTTTAGAAAGACCATTTTTTTTTAAATGCTTGTTTATTTTTCCTTACAGATAGACTGAAATAGTTCACATAATTTGTTGTATGTTTAAATGCAAAAATTATATCAAACAGTAAGTAATCACATGCAACAAACTTAGAATTAATGTCAAATTGTCATTCCAAACAATAAAATTATCTTGATTAGCAAACAAAAAATAGGTGCCCATTATAAGAGTAAAAGTTAAAAACATCATTATCATCAGAAGCAGAAGAAACAAAAACAGCACATAACAACAGAGCATTTCAACAGCACTATTTTTCAACATCATTAACACACACAGTTCTGATATGCAAAGTCAACAGGGACGACTATATATTTGCAAAGTTTAATTTATAACAATTAAATATAGTTTTTCCCCCAAGAAAACAACAAACATATTACTATATAATGTGCAGACAGCAAATTAAAAAGACATTTAATATTGCATGAAGGCAGTATTAATTTGTTAATAACGCAGTCATGTCATATACATCAAGTGCTGTCCAAGATAAGCCTATGCAGTCCGTACATGCGACTCAGAGTAGACATTTTCAGTTTTTATGGAATATTTTGTTTAAACAAAGTCTCTTCTAAACCATAATCCAGTCTAGACGGAAAGTGTTTTCCCTGGTCATCCTATGCTGACAAGTGAAAGTATCAAGTAAAAAGTTGTTTTTGCGTCAATGTATTTTTGTTAAAAAATTACCAATTTATGTGATAATTAGGCAAGCTTATCTGCTAAGCAGTTCTGTATCCAATATTGTACAATATCTTCACACAATCCTCGATATCTATATACACATGATAAAATAACATCTTCTATCATTATCTTTACAGTATATACTTTATATACATTAAGTTCAACAACACATGGCAGAGATGAGACATGTTCTGGGAAAACTGGGCTTAACCCTTTGAGCGCTGGAACCTGATTTTGAAGGCCTTTGCAAACAGTTTGGATCCAGATGAGACGCCACCATTTTAGCAGAAGACAAATTTCCCAGCATGCAAAGGGTTAATGCATGTGCAAAGTGTCGTCATAGATTTGCAGTGCAGTCCCGCGCAGGCTACTCAGGGAAAACTCTTTCCAACTATTCTGGATTTTTCGTTTAGAAGAGACTTCCTTAAAACAAAAAAATCCATTTAAGCGGAAAGTGTCATCCCTGATTATCCTGTACTGCACATGCTAATCTGAGACAACACTTTTCTGACACACGTTAAGCCCTGTTTTCCCAGAGCGAGGTTCATATACACAGGCAAAGTTCAAAAACACATGGCAGATATATGCAAAACATCTATATAAACTCAGATCTTCTATAACAGGTAATAACGTCCTTTTTTAAAGGCAAAACATTTTAAAACAGCTCAATTGTAACAACAACAACAAACACACATTATAACTGGTATGGAAGAGTAGCACATCAAAACAAGGGTTCATCATTGCTATACAAAGTATTTACAATGTATTTACATAGATGCTTTCTTAAGAAAGCAGTAAAGTTAAAAACTATGCATATTAAATACTAAAATAGGGAGTTTACATTTGAATACAAGAGGGCCATCATGGCCCTGAAGCGCTCACCTTAGTTCAAGCTACAGCAATTATTGAAGACTTGACCTGCTGACATTGTTTATGACCCCACTAGATCCAGATTCAAAGGTGGCTTGGCTATTATAAAGATAAACAATCTGACCAAGTTTCATCAAGATTCAGTCATAAATGTGGCTTCTCTAGCGGTAACAAGGTTTTTCCAAGATTTGACCTGGTGACCTATTTTTTTAAATGCATGACCCAGACTCAAACTTGCCCTTTATATTTGCAAGATCAACATTCTGACCTAATTTCATAAAAATAGAGTCATAAATGTGGCCTCTGGAGATGTATAAAAATTTCTATCAGAATTTCGCTGATGACCTAGTTTTTGGACACATGTGACCTAGATTCAACCTCTGCCTAGATATTGTCAAGATATACTTTCTGACAAAGTTTCTTCAACAGTGAGTCATTAATGTGACCTCTAGGGAGTTTAAAAGGTGTTTCTATGCATTAACGTGGTGATCTAGTTTTTGGACATGCGCTATCAAGATTTAAACTTGGCCAAGATTTGTCAAGATAAATGTTTTTTACCATGTTTCAGGTAGATTGAGTCATAAACATGGCCTCTAGAGAGGGAGCAAGGTGGTTTTTGAAAGGTTTTAAAAGCTTTGACCAGATGACCTAGTTTTAAGACAAAAATGACCCAGTTTAAACTTGGCCTAGATACTTTCAAAATAAACATTCCCACCATGTTACATCAAGATTCAGTCATAAATATGGTCTCTAGAGAGGTAACAAGGTTTTTTAAAGATTGATGACTTAGTTTTTGGACACAAGTGACCAAGACTTAAACTTAATCTAAATATTATCAAGATAAACATTTCAAGTTTCATCAATATTGATTTGAAAAATGTTGCCTCTAGAGTGGTAATCTACTAAAAATTGACTTTAGACAATGCATAATGACAAATGCCAGACATAGGTGATCACAATAGCTCACCCTAAGCACTTTGGGCACAGGTGAGCTAAAAAATACTCTACATGCATGTACACATAACGGGACATTAATTTTAAATTGTGCACTGTTCAATCCAATGCATGCAATATAACTTAATATTACTGGTTAAGGTATATCTTTCAAGCGGGCTAACTCATAGAAAATAGTTTTTGTAAGCCATGTTGTAAGATGTCTAAACTTTAAAACTGAAGCATTTGGACAAAACATGCTAACAATTATTATAAAAGTCTATATGGGCCAACTTTGGTGAACAATAATATTACTAGAAGCAAAGCATGTGTTTTGAATATTGACAAAATGTGGCGTGTTCTGAGAAAACTGGGCAAAATGCTTGTGCGTAAATTGTCATCCCAGATTAGCCTGTGCAGTCTGCACAGGCTAATCAGGGACGACAATTTCCGCTTTTATGACATTTTTCGTTTAAATGAAGTCTCTTCTTAGCAAAAATCCAATTTAGGCGAAAAGTGTTGTCCCTGATAAGCCTGTGCGGACTGCACAGGCTTATCTGGGATGACACTTTACGCACAAGCATTTTGCCCAGTTTTCTCAGAACACGCCACAAATAAAATAATGGTTAATAATTGTGACAATTCCAAATCATGTTTATACAAAAAGTTTGTCTGTTTGGATGATCGCAATTCAATTCATATTTCTGTCATCCAGCCTTACCATAGCCAGTGAAATATATAGCAAAGAAACCAAAATCTGTTATTTAAAACAGCAGTAAAAGAAAATGCACCAAATAGTCCTTTGTTACAAACACAGTGTCTTCTATCCATAAAGCAGAAACACCATAATGTTTGCCATGTCCCCAAGAGGCTTAAAACAGTATGTAGCAACTTTTTAAACATAAATGTCTATTGTCCACACCGTATGCTGAAAGGTCTGGAACACCATCAAAAGCTTTCAAAATTGTTAAAACTCATTATAAAAAAAAAGAATTCAAAACAGTTAACAAGGGGCCCTATAAAAATAAATACTCTCCTTCATAAATATTCTCCATATTATTACACGATTTAATTATTTCAATGTAACTGCAAAATGCAGCAGTTAAGTTCCTCTGACTTTGTTGCAAACATCAGTGCTATTGTCAAGTATTGTATCATCAACAACTTTCATACTTCATTTGCACAGTAATCCCTTTGCAAACATCTGGTTTTAAGTGAGTTTTATTTACACATATTCCAGAATTAGTATGTGAATACCTCACATTTATGTTCTGTGGACATGCATTTCCACCTCATATTCATGGAGATTGTGTGCCGTATCACTTTACATATCACCACATTTAGTGTTCAACAGTAATTTGATATACATACATGGTAAGAAGTCACCACACAAGTATCAGAGAGTAACAAATCTCATTTGATGAGTTTAAGCGTAAAATCCACAAGCAAATAACCACACAAGAGAAACTTACTTTTATAAAACACGGAAGTGACTTTCCTTTATTACCGCCTCTTTTTCTATAAGTGGTTTGGTACATTCTAACAATTTCTCCAGAATTTTTAAACCAGAAGTAAGTATGGTTTTCAGCACATTTCTAAAAAATGTTCACCTTCAATGCAAGATTAATTCTAGACATTTTTAAAATTACAGAAAATTTTACTATTTTATTTTCCCCACATTTATTTTCTTTGTCTTAAAATTGACTGTAGCGCTAACATCATTTTTCCCAATGGTGTTCTTGCATTTAATTTTATTATTTGGAGACATTCTTTTTTTCTCTTAAACCCTATATTTCACTGCTGGTGTTGCTAGGTGGGATTATCCGCGCCAGTTTTTTCCGTCCCTACTGATGTTGTGGTGGTGGCAAATATTACCACCCTTACTTACTCTCACTACTGATGTTGTGGAATCGGATGATTCCCACCCTTGTTTTCAGTCGATTCTGATTTTGCGGGGTGGGGTGACTACCACCCTTGTTTGCAGTAAGTATCGTGTTGCGGGCAGGGATGATCCCCACCATTGTTTTCAGTCCCTACTGATGTTGTGAAGGCAATTATTCCCACCCTTGTTTGCAGTAATGACTGATGTTGTGGGGGCAAATATTCCCACCCTTGCTTGCACTAACTACTGATGTTTGGGGGTGGAAACAATGTTTCCAACCCTTATCTGCACTAACTACTGGTGTTGCGGGGTGGGATGATCTCCACCCATGTTCATCTCGATGTGTTTCTTCATATGTTGTCTCAGCAGGTATTTCTGGGCGAAGGGTTTGTCACACAGCTCACATTTGAAGGGCTTCTCGCCAGTATGCACTTTCTGAAAGCAAGGAAATCACTGAATCTCACAGTCTGTCATTAAAAAAACATAAATTTAAATAGGTGATTTCTGGCTTAAGACACAAAAGTGTACTAATTTTCAAGTAAAAAAGGGCCATAACTCCATTAGTTGCACATGCATTGCAATAGTAAGGCAGAATATGACATAGACCCGAACATGGGGTGTAAAGTAAATGTTAAATGAATTTTTGGTTGGAAACATATTCACAATCAAGAAGCTAAATGATGCCGGGAATTTGGTTTGTATGCAATTTTTTATATTTATATAACGTAGAAGGTCAGCCTAGACTAGCCAATTTAAACTATCAAAATGTTAAACATATTTAAGTACATGTATACCTGTTGTGATTGCATTACAAGAGGACACATTCTATAAAATATATAACTGTTAAATGAAAAAATATACAGTTTGTTTGTGTGTTTCTTTGTATTCTGACACCATCCCAATTGGGAAAAAATATCTTTCTTTAAATGGTTCTTGGTTTGTTAACACTTTCAGAAAGGTTATTTAACAGGTATCTAGGTTTTTGATAAATGCCGATTTGAAATAACTATCACAACAAGTATCCATTCATGGGTGTCATTGTTTATAAATTTAATATCTTAGTATCTTAAGACTATGCATGTATACGCTGTTTTATCCTGTATAAGGACCTCGGTATCAAGTGACATGTAATAAATTATTATTTTCTATGTACCCTTAATAAATAAATGTAATAAAAAAAAATGAATGTCTGACAAATTGCTGGACAATTTTTTAAACTTTTGCTGTACACACTTGAATACTTGAAGAAAAGAAAATTATCAAAAAACCTCAAAATAAACTTGAGAGCCAATCAAATTACTGTGTTTAAAATTAGTACATTAGAATTCCAACATGACAAATGATGCTTTATTTTCAAAAATCAAGAACCAAAGTTGAGTTTTCAAACTACCTCAATCTATATAACATTCACATTTTCGTAGTTGACTGGCCAATAGAATCTGTCGGTCATTGTGATAAGTGGTTGTGAAATCATAAAGGCTAACATTTTAAAGGTTAATTTTTTACTTAATATGAGACTCCGCGCAGGCTGTTCAGGAGCTACCCTGTTTGCTTAAGAGACCACAAGACCTTGCTTGACTCTATAGCCGATAGAGCAGCTCCTTCCAGAGTGCGCAAATGTGCAGGCTGGTCGGGAGCTACACTGGGTGCAAATGGCATAAGACCAATTTTTGCATGATATAAATCTTGTTTACTGGCAAAAAAAAACTCAATAAATCCAGGTTTATAAACTATCAGCCATTTTCTGTGACCCAGCACAAATATTATGTTTCATGAGCTCATTCTGCCCATGCAAATTTACATCCCTGAAAATTACATTTTTATTCTATAAACTGCCATGGGACTACTATACCTGGTGTGTTTTCAGACTGCTCCGCTGGTTGAAAGACTTGCCACATGTGTCACACTTGTAAGGCTTCTCACCTGCAATCAGGCACACAAAATGATGGATTGAGTGGTCTGGGTATGGTCGCAAACAAAAAAAAAGAGAGTTCTGGGACCTGGGTATGGTTAAAGCGGTGCCTATGATACGATTTAGTTAATTTAATCATATTAATTAAATCTATTTAAACATGACATTTTTTATTTAATGATGCATTCATTTTTATGCAACCAGACAAAACAAATCAAATGTTGATACAAATGCATATAAATCAAATAAATGAGACTCCTTTGTTTACGGAAAAGACATATAAAAATCAGCCACTTAAGTCTTGTGGACACTCCCCCCCAGCCCTCTAACAAAATGTTGCAAGAAAATCTCATGTCAAGGTGAACAACTCACCTGTGTGAATGAACCTATGATGTTTCAGGTTGCACTTCTCCTTGAACCCCTTCCCGCAGATATCACATTTGTATGGCTTATCAGACGTGTGAATCTTCCGATGCCGTCTCAGACGATCGTTATGGCTAAACTGTTTCCCACAGATCTCACAGTCGAAGGTTCGGTCATCGTTATCCATACTCGCGGTGGTGTTTGCCCCGATACTCGACGATGTTGACGTCTGTCGTCCCAGGGGGTCTCGAAGGCTCTCAATCGACGTCGGGCGGCCCCGGCTCTTACGTCTGGATCCCGCCTTTCCCGGGGGAAGGTCTTAGAAATATGGTTAACATTTTAAGAAATAATACAAAAAATATGGTTAACATTTGTAAAATTCATACTAACAAATACAGTTATCATTTAAAACAAGTGATTTGTTTGTGAAACACTATGTCCCCTTTTGAGCGAATTTGACCCATTTATTTGACCTTTGACCTTGAAGGATGACCTTGACCTATCACCACTCAAAATGAGCAGCTCCATGAGATACACATGCATGCCCAATATCAATATTGCAAAAGTTATGGCCAAATGTTAAAGTTTGTGCAAACAAACAAAGCAACAAACCAACAGAAAGGGCAAAAACAATATGTCTCCCAGTATAGACAGGGGGACATAAAAAATCATTCAAAGGTTACTAGTTTAGAAAAGATAAGTGGTCCGCACAAGAAGCAGTTGATTTTTCAACTTAAATATGCCAACAACTGAAATTAATCCTAATTGTTTACTGTAAAAGCATAGTTATTAATCGGACATTAATGTTCATTGAATTTGTGGGTTGACTCTACAGTATTTGGATTTTTGCCTTCTTCAATGTTTTTCACTCATAATTATCATAGAAGTCAATTAATCTCCTCACACTTTCCATACGTAAGCTGGTTTACAATAACTTAGTGCATACACTTATACCAGCAACTGACAACAGCCCTACTGAATAAGAGGTAGAAGGGCCATAGAAATAATTTCATGATCATACCCCATGCAAGTTATGTGGCCCAGTCTGTAAATAGCACCTCAGTATCCTCAGATTTGTAGTCCATGGTGCTACCCACTGAGCTATCAGGCTGGTATATCACAACTCACCAGATGTGAGCTCCACAGGTTCATGTTGTAACTCACTTAGTTTATTGTAATTAACTCACCTGATGTGAGCTCCATGGGTTCATGTTGTAAGGCCTGCAGTGCCTCTGACTCATACAGCCGGTGTAGCTCACTCTCCAGATTGGAGGCCTGTAGCTTGGCCAGTAGGGCGGCTGTGTCTATGTTACTGGCTGCAAGGGCACTGGCTGCCAACTCATGGGCCTGTAACATAACAAAAGGCACACACTGAGATGGTGCAAAATGGTAGAGCATTAACTTTGAATTGATTGAGCCGCATTCTGGGAAAACTGGGCTTAATGCGTGTGCGTAAAGTGTCATCCTTCCTCTAAACAAAAAATACAATGAAAGCGGAAAGTGTCGTCCCTGATTAGCCTGTGCAGACTGGGACAACACTTGACGCACATGCTTTTAACCCAGTTTTCCCAGAACCGGGCTCAATAGATAATGGGCCTCTATTTGACAGACTTAGATGTTATAGAATGTGTATAGATTTCAGTTTTGTAATTATATGTACTTTTGACCACTTTACCAAAATGAACAAATCATTATGGCTAGTAAAAGCTACAAGGCATCAAATACATTTAAAATAAAGATTCTCATCAGAATTTAAACAAAGGACAACTGAAAAGCAATGATATGCGGAAATCAAAGTAATATGAAGGAATTTAGTATAGACATTTAAGGAATGTTTCTGTGATAACTATTTTAAAATTCAGTCTAAGGTGTCTAATTTTTGCCAGTTTTTTAGTGTTTTTCGGACACGGCAACCAGATGTAGATAAATGACATATAGGACTTTTATAGGCAAATTCAGAATCATTCCTGTCAAGTTTGATTGGAATCCTCCTTAAGGATTTTGCAAGAATTTAATCTTTTATTAAATTGTTTACATTATCGGATTGTGACTGACCAGAATTGCAATAAAATAAGACATCTGACCTACCTTTTACCCCTTATGACACTGATTTTCCAACTTGACACTGACATCAAGAACAAAATAATCTCCTCAGCAAGTTTCATTATGGTTGGGCAAAAATGAACTCTTAAGAGCTTTTTCAAGTTGATGTACTGACCTAGTTTTTGTCTCCATATGACTAGTATAGAATTCAACAGAGATATCATACAGACACAATTTAATGTTCAGACCAAGTTTCTAGAAGAATGGCCAATAATGGGACATCTTGAGTGTTTTCAAGGTAAATTTAAAATAAAGGACATGCCATGGCACACAAAAAACAATCTGAAAAAGCTTGCTGTGATAAGCTCAAAATATCTACAACAATTTAATCACAGTATGCAGACAAATCTAGTTACATTATTATGACAAACATTTGATTAACTGACAATATTTCAGTAAAACCTTTTGTAACACAGAACCATGTTTATGTACATAAGTATTTAATAATAATTGGGGACAACTCTACTAGAAAACCCAGTTTTTAGTCAGAAGGTTGTCTCCCCTGCAAAAGAAGCTGCCTAGCAGACAGCCAAAGTTCAATAGGTCACCTGTGAATAATTATGTGAAACGACAGATGGGTTGTACATACTTAGGCCTTGTTGTAAGTCCCATAGTTTATAATAAATTCATCTTGTTCATACCCATACTCAGACAAAGTCACGTTAAACTGACAACTACTATTTTAATGATAAATACCTGTTGTTGCACTGCATGGTTCAGTTGATGTGCTGCTATTTTCTCCTGTATAGTCCTGTCTGCTATCTCCTTCTCCTCTGTAGACTCCACCTTCAGTTTCATGGCCGCCGCAATCAGGTCTGATGGCTTGAATCCACTGTGGCTTGACAACTGCAACTGGAAATTGGCAAGAAATCAGGCATTATTTGAGAGACAATAAACCTACTTGATGTTGTTTGCATAAGCCAAACAATTTGGTAAAAGAGTTGTCAACTGGGCATATGCCCCAAAAAAATGGGTTAACAAATTGACAACTGTGTATACGCACGAAGAATGGAGTCGTGTTAACAACTGTGTATACATCAGAACAAATGAGTTTATAACTGCACATATTCCCCAAACATGGGTCAAGTGTTTATAACTGCACATATGCCCCAAACATGGGTCAAAGTGTTGACAACTGAACACACTACCTAAACAAGAGGGCCATGATGGCCCTGAATCGCTCACCTGACTAATCTTTTCTATGATTTGACCTAGTGACCTAGTTTCTGATCCCAGATGACCTAAATACAATCCCAATCCAGATTTCATCAAGATAAATATTCTGACAAAATTTCATAAAGGTCTGATGGAAACTGTGACCTCTATTGTCTACACAAGGTATTTCTATAATTTGATCTAGTGACCTAGTTTTTGATCCCAGATGACCCAAATACAATCCCAACCCAGATTTCATCAAGATTTAACATTCTGGCCAAATTTTATTAAGATTGGATGAAAACTGTGATTCTACTGTCTACATAAGTTGTTTTTTTAACTTTGACCAAGTGACCTAGTTTTTGACCCTAGATGACCCAAATTCGATCCCAACCCAGATTTAAAGAAGACAAACATTCTGACCATATTTCATTAAGATCTGATGAATACTGTGACCTCTATTGTCTTCACAAGTTGTTTTTTTATGATTTGACCTAGTGACATAGTTTCTGACCCCAGATGACCCAAATACAATCCCAATCCAGATTTCATCAAGATAAACATTCTGACTAAATTTCATTAAGATTGGATGAAAACTGTGACCTCTATTGTCTACACAAGGTTTTTCGATTATTTGACCTAGTGACCTAGATTTTGACCCCAGATGACCCAAAAACAATCCCAACCCAGATTTCATCAAGATAAACATTCTGACCAAATTTCATAAAGATTGGATGAAAACTGTGACCTCTACTGTCTACACAAACAAATTGTTGATGGATGCATGCACGACGGACGTCGGACATCACACGATCACATAAGCTTACCGTGTCACTTCGTGACAGTTGAGCTCAAGTGTTCATAATTGTACATTTGCCTAAACAAATGGGTTAAATTGTTGACAACAGCCCACATTACAAACAAAAATGGGTTAAAGTGTTGACAACTGCGCATATGCCCAAAAAATGGGTTAAATGTTGACAACTGCGCAAATTCCATAAACAAGAGGGCTTAAAGGCCCAAGGTCGCTCACCAGAGACATGGTTAAGGTAACTGTAATGTGAAGATTTTGGGATGTTTGAGTTATATGTGTATTATCTAGGTTTTATTACTATTAACAACACAGACTTAATGTAAACTAAGACAGTATTAGAACAATATTATTTTCCTATAATTGTATATAAAAAAACAAATAACCCCTAGAGTGGGACCAATTTTAACCCCAGGGGCATGCTTTGAACAAACTCAATAGAGGACCACCGTAAGATGCTGCACATCAAATATTAAACCACTATCCCCTGCGGTTCCAGAGAATACGATTTTTATTTTCTATATAAGTCTATATAAATCATGTGACCCCTGGGGGGCATGGTTAGTTTTGATCTCTTGGGTATGATTTGAAAATATGTAGAAGAGGAAAACTATACAGTGTTACACACCAAAAATCAAATCCATGACCCTTGCAGTTTAAAAGAAGATATTTGATGTTTATCTATATTTACTTTACAAGTCTTTATAAATCATTTGAATCTTAGAGGGTGGCACAGTTTTAGCCTTTGGGGCATGATGTGAACTATCTTAGCAAAGGAAGACTTATATGAGATTATATGCCAAATAAAAAAATCTCTGGGCCTTGAGGTTTCAGAGAAGATTTTTAAAGTATTCACAATAAACATAAAAGGAAAAGAAGTTACCCTTAGGGTGGGGCCAATGTTGACCCCAGAGGCATGATTTGAACAAACTTGGCAGAGGACCACCATTTGATGTTTAACACCAAACATCAAATCCCTGACCCTAGTGGTTTCAGAGAAGAAGCTTTTAAAAGTTATTTACTATATTAGTCAATATTAATTGTTAGGTGTGGCATGATTTGAACAAACTTGTTAGAGGACCACAAGATGATATTAGACACTAAATATTAAAGCACTGACCCTTCTAGTTTCAGAGAAGATTTTTTAAGTTTACATTTTTTAAATCCGGTGACCTACATATGCAATGGACAAGAACAATTTGAACAACTTTACAGTCATTCCTGTGAAGTTTCTTTAAAATCAGTCAAAGGGCAAAAGGAGAGAAGTGGTTAGAAGAAAAACTTAATAAATGCACCTCAGCACCGATGAGCGACAGATAACACATAATCCTGGAAGCGTCCCGTGAGCACTACTTTATCAAGTTGGCTTCAAAAAGGTTTTAAGTGTTGAAAACAGGTAAATCTTGCTAAGTATGGCCATGTTTGACTACTTAATGGAAGCGAAGGATCGCCAAGTCTGGGTACTTACCGGCAGAGAATGATCCCCATGCTTAGGCGAGATCTGTGATGACTTTCCTATGGCTGAGAAGTGCTGTATGCTGGGTAAGGTCCCTATGGAGCTCTTGCTCTGGTACAGCGACGACAGCTGGTGGGAGTGTGCCGCGGGGATACTGAAGTGGAACACAGGGGCATATATATGCAAGTCACACTATATTTGGGTCTCGCTCTGGGAAAAAAGGGCTTAAAGTGTTGCTAAATGAAAAATCACAATATAAAGGCAGCAACTAATCTAAAAGCATTTGAATACTCTATTCGAATATTCAAATGAGCCTCGCACTGGGATAGCAAGACTTAATGCATGTGCGTAAAGTGTTGCCTGTGCAATTTTGCTCAAAATACTTATATATTGGAAAGAAGTTTGGTAGTGGGGAAAAATGATATCAAAAAGGCAAACATAAAACAGAAAAAAGAAAGAATTTATTTGCGCATGTGTAACCTCTTTCTGATACTGTGAAACCAGTAATATTTGTCAGACACTAATTTTGGTGGATTTTTGTTGGTCATTTCAACTACGAAATCAAATGTGCAACAAATGTTTATGTCCTATGTCTTTTATTAGACATTACAAAAAGAAAAAGAAAAAAAAATAAGATCAAACAAATATGGCCAGTTTTATGTATCCACAAAATATCATGTGAAATGAATCCACAGTATTAGGTTACACACAAACTGACATTAGGTCATACTCTACCAGCTGTCTAGGTTACAACATACCTGATGTGTGGGTTAGCATCCAGCAGATGGCTGAAGGAGGTTCGAGAGGAGGACATGATGGCCCCAGAATGGCTGTCCGAGGGTGACATGTTGCTGCTGTCTGTGTCCGTGACCTCCTCCAGGTCTGCCCTATGGCTGTCCTTACGATGGTGGTCACTGTGTGTGTGGTGGTCACTATGGTGGTCAGTGTGGTGGTCATGGTGATCTAGATCGTCGTACTTCGAGTCCACACCTATAGCTGCATTGGCAAGGGCCTGGAAATTGATAGAGGTAAACATTGACAAGAGGGCATTGGCAGATTGACTGAGATGTTCTGAGCAGCTTTTTCAATGTTTTTGGATTTTTTTTTAAACTCTGCCAAGATGTTACTGATATCATGATTATTGGGCAAAATATGTGACTTCTAGAGTTTTCACAAGGTTTCACTTTAGCAATTTACAAACAAGAAACCGT
>VMBQ01002501.1:69417-121776 GCA_007657795.1 Dreissena rostriformis | reverse complement strand
CCAGAGCTCCAGATAAGAGGCGTATCTGCGTATTTACGCTTTGAAAAAAAACAACACATTAACAATCGTCCCAGTACGTAACAAAACACAATACAAATCTTGGTACGTATTTTAAATTGATTAAAGTGCGTAACCGGTTTAACCAATAGTCCAGTTGAGTTTATAGTGTAAGTTAACCATTGAATCAAAAGTAAGTCAATCAAAATAAGCTTGTAATAAAAATGGTGGCCCTTCATGTCTGTTGATAAAAAAGGGACGTTTGAAGCGACCAGGAGCTCCTGCGGGAATATTTTAAAGGAATTTCTTTGTCTGTTCTTATCATCATTTAAAATTTATTCTGTTTGCATTTAAAAATATAAATAACAAATAATAATATTTCTAGATTAAACATGTCATGTACTTTGTCAGTTTTCTATGAAAATGGAAAATACCCCTAAATATTCCGGAGTAAAATACGCTTTAACAATAATATCAGGGGGTAAAATACCCTTTAGACTAAACCCTTATCTGGAGCTCTGGGTACAACAGTAATATTTTATGGCACTTTTCCTATTGGACACGTTCCCAGGGTTTTTCACCCATTGTAGTATGATTGTCAAAGAAGAGTTTGTTTTATAAACAGTTTGTATTAATAATTTCTTCTTTTATTTAATATGGCAGTACTTTAGAATGTTTATTATTCAATAATCAAAATTTAACAATGTCGTTTCTTTATTTGTAGTTCCCTAGTGCAAAATGGTTGTGCTCATGGTGAGCTTTTGTGATAGTCGTTTGTTCATTGTGTGTCGTCCATTGTGCAAAGTCAACTTTTGCATTATGATAAACTCTAGAGGCAACGTTTATGGCTGAAACTGAGTCACATGGGGTCAAAGCTTTGTTAACAAGGTCAAATTATAAGGAAAACTTGTCAACACTTTAGAAGCCACATTTATTCCCCAATCTTCATGAAACCTGCTTAGAACATTTGTCCCAATGATATCTCGGCCAAGTTTGAGAGACGGTCACATGTGATAAAAAACTAGGTCACTAGTTTGAATAAAAATATTTGTGAACACTATAGAGGCCACATTTATTTCCAATCTTTATGCACTTTCGGTTGAATTTTTGTCCAAACGGTATCTCAGCCAAGTTGGAAACTGTGCAATTTGGGGGTAAAAAAACGAGGTCACTGTGTCAAATTTAAGAAAAAGCTTGTGAACCTTTTAGAGACCAAATTTTCCGATAAAATATGCCAAACTTATTGAATAAACTCAATAATTTGTTTATTGAGTTTATTATACAGCAATTTGCTTCCCTTAGCACTTAATAATATTACTCATAAACAATTGGTATACTGTTATTTATAATCATATTAATAATTTTTATTTTTTCCCAATTCAATGGTCTATTGCGCTTTTTTGCCCAATCAAAAAGGCACAGGCAGTAAAATATTAAGCAAAACAAAATCACTGTAGATTAACCCTTTGCATGCTGGGAAATTTGTTGTCTGCTATAATGTTGTCTGCTGAATTTCTAAAATTAGCATTTTCTTCGATTTGTTTTCAAAGAACACTATCAGAATAGCAAACAGTTTGGATCCTGATGAGACGCCACGTCTGGATCCAAACTGTTTGCAAAGGCCTTTAAAATTCGGTTCCAGCGCTTAGAGGGGATACTATAATCACCATGGTTGTCTGTTTATCTGTGTGTCTGTTGGTAGGCACAAACTTATCCGCAGGCGTTCTTTTACACTTTTCAATTGACAATATACAACTTGTAAGAGTTGTTCCTTCATGCAAGAAGTTGTGGAGGTGTGATTTTTAGCTCGGCTGTTTTCGAAGAAAACCCGAGGTATTGTCATAGCCAGCTTGTCCGCCCATCGCCTCGTCCGAAAACTTTAACCTTGGTCATAACTTTTGCAATATTGAAGATACTTAATATTTTGCATGCATGTGTATCTCATGGACTTGCACATTTTGAGCGGTGAGAGGTCAAGGTCATCCTTCAAGGTCAAAGGTCAAATATATGGGTCAAAAACGCTTGAAAGGGGGCATATTGTTTCTCAAACACATCACTGGTTGACTAAGACATTTTATAACATGATGCTAGATTGAGACATGCCGCTTGAAGGGTGGATTTTCTTCCTTACTATTGTGACAAATTCTAGTGACACTTGTGGACTTTTCACCTGTATACTAAGACCGCTAATCCTTAGAGATTCAAGAAAGTGGAATAACTCTTTCCTGCTCAGAAGCAAAGTAAAAATGGCTATATGCAACTAGAATAAAACCAGAGCAGCTTGCAAGTAACTGGCAGTCTGTTCAGGTTTTATGTTGTTTGCTGCTTGTCAGTATGTTAGCCTTGGAAATGATGCCTTTAAAACTTTTAGGAGGGGTCTTTAATTTAATTTGATTTTTTATGGACTACAAACGCGTCAAAATGCGTATCTGAATTTTTATGGGACTACAAACACATCAAAATGAGTATCTGATTTTTTTATGGGACTATACACGTGACAAAATACTACTAATGCTTAATGATCCAAGATAGTGGAGTAAAGCGCTTAACGTATTTGAAACTTTCAGGTCACGGCAGCTGTCGGTGTGGTACTTGCTTCTGTGACGACGGCTATGAAGGGGACGCCTGCAGGTGCCCCACGTCCAAGGAGACCTGCTTAACATCAAAGGGGCTGGTGAGTAGGTAAACATGTTGTCTCTCTCCCGCTCCGAAGCAAAGTGGCTCTTTGCAACAATGATTATTTTTTGCCCAAAATAACAGGCTCTTACAGGCTGTTTCCCAATAGCAAAAAGTAAATAAAAGGCTGTTTCCCAATGGCATAAAGTAACATTTTTCCCCAAACATCTGATCAAAATTTTCCAAAAAATATGCCAAACTTTTCCAATAAACTCAATAATTGGTTTATTGAGTTAATTATAAAGCAATTTTAATCCTTAGCATTTAACAATATTAATTTTAAAAATTGGTATACTGTTATTTATAATGATATTAATAATGTTTAATTTTTTCCCAATTTCATTGTCTGTCACGCATCTTTTCCTAATCAAAAAGGCACAGGCTGTAATATATACCGTTAAAGCCAAAAAAAATCACTGTGCATTAAACCAGAACAGCCTGTTAGTAGCTCGTAGTCTGTTCAGATTTTATGGTGTTTGCTGCTCGTCAGTATCTGGTTAGTAAGAAAAATGTTTATCTTGGTTAACAGGAAAATGGCTCGAAATGAACTTCACTCTGGGAAAACTGGGATAAATGCATGTGCGTAAAGTGACATCCCGGATAAACCTTTTCATGGCCTTTTTGGGAAAAAAGGCAATTTCGAAAAGTCAAATGAGTTGGGAAAAACTAATTCAATATAACTCTTTATAATTATTCAAATTAGAAAAAAAAATATGATTAATACATGTACCTTTGGCGACACTCGGAACCAGTCAAATATCTATAGGGAGGATGTAGGTAACTTGAATAATGACTTGCCTCACTTAAAAATTATATAAAAACGCTGTTTGAATGACTAATTATTATTTTATATCAATACCATTCCCAGTAGGCCCGCTTCTAACCATATTGACCTTTACGCCGTTTTCACTGAAGGGATTATCAAAAGGAAATGAAGTTGCGACCTCTATCGAACCAGGTCCAAGAAGACCGGGAACAAGTAGTTGGAGTTGTTGGCTTGTTGCAAAGTCTTCTGGAAAGTCAGTTCTACTTTGGTTGTGGAACATTTGCACCTCATGTGTTATAGATATATCAACGTCGTCAGGTTTTCTTTCGCTACGTGTCGCTGATGTTCGACCGTCAGAAACTACCTCGTTTGGTTCCGAGGAAAATTGAAGAGGAGGTTGCATGATAGGTTAGGATTTGCGAATGTTTGGTAATGTTACAGCCAATGCTGAAGCTTCAGTCAGGGCCGGATTCCAATCGCTGCCAAACCCTTCCAGCATTATAAAATTTTCTGCCATTTGCTCAGAGTTTCGTTGCGAACTATTGGTCAATTCTGAAGATCAAATGGTTGCAATCTTGTTTTTAACAATTCAAGCTATGTTGATGCTTCTAGCAGTAATTCAAGAGTTGTGAATTCCTGCAAGCTTGCATTGCTTCTTATTTTCTTCNGACTACAAACACATCAAAATGAGTATCTGATTTTTTTATGGGACTATTCACGTGACAATATGCGTATCTGAGCGGGAACGGGTTGAATCGCTACAAGACTTGTTTCAGGTCAATGCCAATGTCAGTGTGGTACATGTGTGATACGAGGGTTAACTATGACTTCAAATGCTTAATGATCCAAGATAGTGGATAAAAGCGCTGAACGTGTTTCAGGTCACGGCAGCTGTCGGTGTGGTACCTGCATTTGTGACGTGGGATATGAAGGGGACGCCTGCAGGTGTCCCAAGTCCAAGGATACATGCATGACAAAGGGGCTGGTGAGTATGCAGTGGGGTTTTTCACCATTTTGGGAATGGGGCCGGGTCACTTTGAATTAGGAAAAATCGCTGTGTTTTGACCAAAATTGGGAAATTAGTGTTGTTGTTGTTTTGCTAACAGATGCTTCAAAATTGAGAATTGTGTTTTTAAGATTGTATTAACTGAGGTTCAATTAATAGAGCTGGATGAGAGGGATAAACTTGATGTTGAAATCTTTAAAAAAAAAAAAAAATTGGAAACCTTCAATTGGGATTTTAAGGTCCCATTTGGGTAAAAATATATACCTTTTTGCATTTGGAATGGGGCTGAATACTAGCCCCGAATTTAAATGTAAAAAAATGCTGGTATGGAAACATGTGGTCGCTTTGCTGCTCAGATGCTGTGAGTAGCTGATAGTCTGTTCAGGTTTTATGCTGTTTGCTGCTCATCAGTATCTGGTGATCCCTGTGTCGTGCCTAAATAGCCTGTGCGGTCTGCACAGGCTTATCTTAGATGACACTGTACTCACATACATTAAGCTTAGATTACCAAGAACGTGGCTCACATATAAATGACAATCACAATGTGTTTTTTTTTAAATCATTCTTAATCAAAGTTGCTGAGAAGCTATATGGCCACATCATCTCAGTCAAGATTGATAGTGAGCAAAATTGCATAATAAATGCCAGACTTATTGCCCTTAGATTGTCAAAATTTTCATTATATTATACAAAATCCATGTTTATCTTAAACCACAAAGCACGCAGCTTTGATATTTGATATGTGACAAAGATTGTTCAAATCATGCCACTGGTTAAGCTCATTTCACATGAGGCCCTATTGTTTATATATACCATAATTTTTCTGCATTTCAGGAATGTAACGGAGTGGGTGTCTGCGATTGTGGTGTCTGCAAGTGTAACGCTACCAGCGACTACAAAGGTCCAACTTGTGAGGAGTGCCCTGTAAGTTGATGTTCATGTTAATGTTTGTTACCAAATTTTTCTAAATTTTGTTCCTAACTTGTCTTAACTTGTGGTGTTTCTAAGTGTAACGCTATCAGCGATTAAAAAGCTCCAACTTGTGTGGAGTGCCCTGTAAGTTGATGTTAATGTTAATGTTTGTTACCAAATTTTTCTAAATGTTGTTCCTAACTTGGGAATTAGGGCTAGGGCTTGCTTAATGATGGGTGGGGTGGGGTGATTGTCAATGTCAAGGTAACAAATAACGGAAAATGAAAAATGTTAGTACAATTTCTGCTCTATAACTGAAAAAATACACTTAATTTCTTAAACATTAAAAAAGTTTGGATTTTAATTGAAAGTCAATGTTTCTTGTGAATATTTGTGTCATAGTTAGGCTGTATAACAATCCGTGGGTGATTGAATACATTCTCCATCAAATTAAATTGGGCCTCGCTCAATAAAAATGGGGATTAATGCATGTGTGTAAAGTGTTGCCCTAGATAAGCCTGTGTAGTCCGCACAGGCTAATCATGGACGACACTTTCCGCCTAAACTGGATTTTTGCTAAGAAGAGACTTTCTTTAAACGAAAAATATTATAAAAGCGAAAAGTGCACAGGCTAATCTGGGAGGAAACTTTACGAACGTGCATTTAAACCCCCTTTTCGCAGAGCGAGGCTCAATTGTCAGATACTGGAAACTATCCAAGGTGAGGAACATACCCATCTGCCCATCTGGTTTAGCAAAAAAAAATAATCAGTTGCGAAAAAATCAAGCATAGTTAGGAACTTTTAACTGTAAAACCTTCTTGGCATTGTAATGGATGCAATCAGCTTAAACCTTTCAATCTGTTCAGGATTTATGCTGTTTTCTGCTCATCAGTATCTAAGGGTTGAAATGAAACTTGAATCTAGTAAGAAAGGTATTTAATTGAATTAGTTTTTCTAAGGGACTCCAAATGTGTCAAAGAGCCTATTTGAGTGTTAAAGGGTTTAAGGAAGTGAAATCACATCCCTCTTATAAATTCTTGATGTTTTTCAGACATGTCCCGGTAAATGCGAGGAAAGCATAAACTGCGCCCTGTGTTCATAAAATCCTAATGTTTTTCAGACGGGTCCTGGTAAATGCGAGGAGAGCAAGAACTGTGCCCTGTGTTGATAAAATCCTCATGTTTTTCAGACGGGTCCTGGTAAATGCGAGGAAAGCAAGAACTGTGCCCTGTGTTGATAAAATCCTCATGTTTTTCAGACATGTCCCGGTTAATGCGAGGAGAATAAGAACTGCGCCCTGTGTTGATAAAATCCTCATGTTTTTCAGACATGTCCCGGTAAATGCGAAGAGGACAAGACTTGTGCCCTGTGTTGATAAAATCCTCATGTTTTTCAGACATGTCCCGGTAAATGCGAGGAGAACAAGAACTGTGCCCTGTGTTGATAAAATCCTCATGTTTTTAGACATGTCCCGGTAAATGCGAGGAGAACAAGAACTGTGCCCTTTGTTGATAAAATCCTCATGTTTTTCAGACGTGTCCTAGTAAATGCGAGGAGAATAAGAACTGCGCCATGTGTTGATAAAATCTTCCTGTTTTTCAGACGTGTCGCGGTAAATGCGAGGAGAACAAGACCTGTGCCCTGTGTTGATAAAATCCTCATGTTTTTCAGACATGTCCCGGTAAATGCGAGGAGAATAAGAACTGCGCCCTGTGTATGGGTTTCCAGACTGGGAAATACTCGGCCGAGGAATGCAAGGTCAAGTGTCAGCATGTCACACTCGTGAACGAGATAAACGAGGAGGAAGTGAAACGTATGTGCAGTACATATGAGCCTCGTTCTGGGAAAATAGGGCTTAATGCATTTGCGTAAAGTGTTGTCCCAGATAAGCCTGTGCAGTCTGCACAGGCTTATCAGGGACACAACTTTCTATCTAAACTGGATTTGTTTATTAGACACTTCCTTTTAAGGAAAATTTTCATTAAATTGGAAAGGGTCGTCCCTGATAAGACTGTGCAGCCTGCTCAGGATAATCTGGTACGACACTTAACGCACATGCATTTAGCCCAGTTTTTCCAGAACAATTGTCATATTATGATGTTTTGATACATGACTTTTAGAGCTTCAAAATATTATAGCTTCTTACGATTAAACCCACTACTTGTTGACTGTATTTTCCAATATGGCATCACAAACACAGTGTTATCTTTAATGTTTATGGTGTATTTCTGGTAACAAATTAGTCCACACATTTTGTGGCCACTTACTACAACCGTTGAGAATATTGTATTGCCACAAATTGTCTTATTAGGCAACAGTTTTGAGAGCAAAGCAGTTTAAGCCCCAACAACGCTCAAAATCAACGAATATTTCGTAAAATAAAGTTAACTCATAAAACATCAGCGTTCCTTATAGCAATAGCCCAATTTTCCACGCTAGGTGTGGTCTGGTAACATAGATTTAACAAGATTCAAAATGCTTGTTTTTATTTTTTTGTGGGACAATATATTCCATTTTAATTTCCCGCGACAATATCCAAAAGTGTGTTGCTTTGGAGTTCAATGGTTACTAGGCAGTTCAATGTGTTGCTAGGCAGTTCAATATGTTGCTAGGCAGTTCCATGTGTTGCTAGGCAGTTCCATGTGTTGCTAGGCAGCTCAATGTGTTGCTAGGCAGTTCAATGTGTTGCTATTCAGTTCATTGTGTTTGCTATGCAGTTCCATGTGTTGCTAGGCAGTTCAATGTGTTGCTAGGCAGTTCAATGTGTTGCTATACAATTCAATGTGTTGCTATGCAGTTCAATGTGTTGCTAGGCAGTTCCATGTGTTGCTAGGCAGTTCCATGTGTTGCAAGGCAGTTCAATGTGTTGCTATACAATTCAATGTGTTGCTATGCAGTTCAATGTGTTGCTCTGCAGTTTCATGTGTTGCTATACAGTTCCATGTGTTTCTATTTCAGAGAGAAACGATCTGAACCTGTGCCTGTTAAGTGTGGTGCTATGCAGTTCAATGTGTTGCTATGCAGTTCAATGTGTTGCTAGGCATTTAAATGTGTTGCTTTTTCAGAGAGAAACGACCTGAACCTGAGCCAGTTCAGTATGTTGCTATGCAGTTCAATGTGTTGCTATACAGTTCAACATGTTGGTATTTCAGAGAAAAACGACCTGAACCTGTGCCAGTTCAGTGATGATGAGGACGACTGCCGCTACTTCTTCACCTACAAATATGTGGAGAACAACAACGTCAAGGTTGAGGTCCAGAAGACAAAAGTGTGCCCCGAGTCAGTCAACATTCTGGCGATAGTTTTGGGCACCATTGGAGGTATAGTGTTTGCCGGCCTCGTTCTTCTTGTGATCTGGAAGATCTACACGACCATCCACGACCAGCGCGAGTTCGCCAAGTTCGAAAAGGAGACGCAGAACGCCAAGTGGGATACTGTAAGGATGCGTTTTGTATTTAAGGATTTGTGTTATTTTTAGCTGTTTTTGTTCAATTTTTATTGTATAATTTTTTCATTTTTGGGTCGGGACAATTAAAGTAATTTGTAACTAAAAAATAGAAATACTTTTCTGTTCATTAATTCAGATTGTTTTTGTAAATATGGTTTTTCTTGGGATTTCAATTTTTTCTGTTAATACTTGTGTTACTCAATTAGTAGGGCATAGTCTGTACAAGGGTAATTTAAAGTCAAGGTTGTATTGAATTAAAATACTAATGAGAAATTTGAAATCATGTATTCTGAATTCATGTTATTTAGATACTTTATATTAGTTTGTGTTTCATCTGTAAAATTCCAATGAAAAGATTATGATTCAACATATTTTCCCAAATGCTTATCATGCAACTTTTGTTGAAATACATGGAAAGTATTCAAACACGTGTAATATCGTCCTTGACTTCACAACTTGAAATGCATTTTCGTGTGTTAAAATGTGCATTTAGGAAGGAAACCCGCTGTACAATCCCGCGACATCCTCGTTTGTCAATCCCGCTTTTGACAACACCAAATCTGACGATCCCAGCAACCAGAAATACTAGAGTAGAGTTTTCGTAGGTTAACTGACATGTCTCATGCCTGCCGGACTTTATATATTTACAGATTCACTTGTTTAAAATTCTGTTTGAATATGAGCTGAGCTCTGTGAAAAGGGGGTTATATGCGTGTGTGTAAAGTGTCGTCCCAGATGAGCCTGTGCAGTCCTCACAGGCTTATCAGGGACGACACTTTCTGCTTAAACTGGATTTTCATTAAGAAGAGTCTTCCTTTAAACCAAAAATACATTAACAGCCGAAAGTGTTGTCCCTGATTAGCCTGTGCAGATTGCACAGGCTAATCTGGGATGACACTTTACGCACATGCATCAAACCCCCTTTTTACTGAGGGCTGCTCATATATAAAAAAAAATCCCCAAAACTTCTTGGTCTATTGTTATGCGCTCGTATTTGAATGAACACGTTCCGAAGACTTTTCAGACTTTTCTGGCATCTTGACATTTCAAGAATTCTTCAAAAAATTAAATTGCATTTAGCCATTCACCCTCTTCTTTATTCAAGTTTCTCTTGACCTTTCATTGCTTTTTATACATATTCCTTTGGAAACCAACAAATTCTATTTACTTTGTATGCATAAGTAAACTAACTGTTGGATTTCATTCATTTAAAATTCAAATTGGACTTCAGCATCAATTATGTTGTACAGTTTTTCATTGACCAATCATGCAAAAGCAATTTTCTCATTTGTTATTGCCTGATACTAATTTCTGATTTCTGCATTGACTATATAATTATCTGGTCGAAAGCTTACAAGGTTATTTTGAAACTTTCTTGACCAGGCATTATTGAAATAAAATTGAATGAATTGGATGTAATCTATCTGACAACTCTTTATTGAATGCTTTCTTCAATTTTATTGTTAAACACATAATGCAAGACAATTTCTACTTCTGTTTGTAAGTTGATGTATGTGAATGTATTACATATCCAAAATTGAAGAAGCTAAAATGATGTACATCTACAAACATTTTATTCATTGTAAATAACATGTTATAGCCATTGATAATTCTTTCTTTATTATGTTATTTAAAGATTTTTTTGATCTTTCCTTTTACAGTTTCCACTTTATTTTGTAAAATACTTAACATGGTGAAATAAAGATAGTAACCTTGAACAGAGAGTAAATTTTTTTTTTAATTATATTTCTAACAACTGAAAATGCACTTCACTGCATGACAGCTTATACTAAATGATACTTATTAGGGCCTAATTGAAGTTATTACTAAGAAATACTCTTAATTGTTCTGCAATTTTTGTTTTTCAGGGAGAGAATCCTATTTATCAACAGGCGACTTCAACATTCAAAAATCCAACATATGCCGGAAAATAGTTCATCCACGCACTATGAACACCATCAACTCTACTTCCGTCGCTTAATGACATTTAGGCACGTATTTGACCCAGTTGGACATCAGGCATTTTTAACGACTTAAAAAATGCATTTCATTTGTACAATCCCAGATTTGAACATGCATGTGTTTTCTCATAAAAGAGGTTTTGAATCTCTGTTGTATATTTGTTAATTGCACATGAAAGATGTGTTCTTCTTTTTTCATTGTATGTTCTCTCATTTGTTATGCCACCGGTAGGGTGGCATATAGTGATCGCACTGTCCGTCCGTCTGTCCATCTGAAATTCCGTCACACTTTGCGTTTAGGTTTTGCGTTTAGGTTTCGAAAAATGTGGAAAAAGGGGGCATATGTCATCCTACGGTGACAAGCCTTGTTTTACTATTAATGGGCAAAAATAGCTTCAGCGTATCAAAAAAAATCTTAACATAGTTTCATTGAATTTTAAGGAACATAAAGATGAAATGGTAATACCGGTAAAGTGTATTTAAGATGTTTGTTTTTTATACGCCCTTTTTTTCAAAACGAGACGTATTATAGTTTCATCCTTGGCGGGCGGCGGCGTCCACAGCAGTGTCCGCTCTCGAATTCAAATAGTTTTCATCCAATCTTCACCAAACTTGGTCAGAAGTTGTATCTTGACAATATTTAGGTCAAGTTCTAATATGGGTCATGTTGGGTCAAAAACTTGGTAACGAGGTCACCTAGTGCATTTCAAGCATTTAGCATGGTGTCCAAAATCTTGGAACAGGCATATCTTGTGACAATATCACTCTTGTTACAAAGCTAAGTTAAGGTAGGGTAGGTTCCTATCTTACTTTCATTTGAAAATGTGAATAGCAATACTTTTAACAATAATTTGTATTATGGCCTTTGTATGAATTAACTTGATAGAAAGTCTACAAGAAATTGACCTATTCATAATTATAAAAAGACACTGGGTAAAACTTATGGTTTGAATTAAGTATTTCTTTACTGAACTTTATAGAAAAAAAACAACAAATGTGGTTGATAATATATTAAAACAATAAGTATAGTCTAAACACTTTTGATGTTATGTGGTTTTTTCAAACAATTAAATTTAAAAAAAAAGGAGTTAAAGAGGAGACCATTTATATTCAACTTTGTTATAAAAATATTATTTTCTAGTTACAATGTATATGGAACAGCGTAAACATTGCTTTCTTAATCTATTGTGTTCATTTATTTGTAGCGTGCATTTTATAATCATTCAATTTAATATTTCTAAATGGAGTATGATGTATCCAGTCAGTTTTGATATTTGTATAGGCTTGTGAATGTTTGGATGATTGTATATTTGATACCTGGCCATAATTTGGCTCAGTTTTTTGTGATATTATTAATTGCTTTGAACACCAAATGTCCTTGCAATATTTCTCTTGAACACCGAATTTCCTTGCAATATTTGCCTTGAACACCGAATGTCCTTGCAATATTTGCCTTTTCATAGAAGCACATGATAATGATTTCATCATGCCTGCATAGAAGAAATAGCATCTTGTGGTCTAAACTAAGCTGTGTTTGCACCTTGTCCAAGACAGTAAATGAGCACACTGTACGACATCATTTTGAATATATTTCTGAATACATCATTTGATGTTAATAGTATTTTTTCAGACATTTTTGTTTATTTTAAAAAGAAAGAAGAAAATTTAAGGAAATGATGGGATGCCTAGAATACCAGTTAAGTGCAGATTAGAAAGAAGTTAACACGCTCAGCTCCTAAACATGAACCACTATCAAAGACCTGTTGCACAGGCTTTCATAGCATCTATAAATAAGCTATATTCAACACGTATCAAGCATTGTCTGTGCAGTGTTATTCTTGCGTAACAATCAAATTTCACAAAGCATTGTGTGAATAATAATGTGTGTGTGGCAGATCAAAATATTGGATGATACAGACTTTCTTATGTCACATTAATTTGGTGCTAAAGTTTTTATTAGTGATTTTTACGATTCCAGCCTTAGTGAGATGTGGTATGTTGAAATATTGGAAATCAATGTAATCTTTGTTGTCATTTTTTTGTATTTATACTCTTATTAAACAAAGTCATGCTTGTGAGTTTTACATGGCAATAAACTAACTTCAGACGATAGTTTTAAAGAAATAATTGAAGTTAATATTTGCAAAAAACTAGTTTGCTCCTCATTTATGTTAGTCCGAGGTCGTTTCCCCCAAGGGTCTTAAGTTCATTGATTGCATCACATTAAACCCCATGCTGTTATTTATCACTGAAAAGAAAACTTTTTATTGTGATAATCTATTGATTAATAAGATGCTTATTAACTCTTTAAGTGCTGGAACCAAATTTTGAAGGCCTTTGCAAACAGTTTGGATCCAGATGAGACGCCACAGAACGTGGCGTCTCATCAGGATCCAAACTGTTTGCTTTTCTGATAGTATTCTTTGAAAAAAAAAATCAAAGAAAATGCTAATTTTAGAAATTCAGCATACGACATTTTAGCAGACGACAAATTTCCCAGCATGCAAAGGGTTAATATTTTTAGCTGTAAATTTAACAGTTATGAATGAACTGCAATAACTTCTTTCATAAGTTTAACTTCTATAATAAATTTTTAGGTTGAATAAGAATTGAAAGAAAAGGCCATTTCTTGATGGAGTGGAAATATTTATCATGAGTTATTACGTTGTATGTAGTGTACAATACTTTTCTGGCGTATCATACTACAGTATAATTATCTTATCGTATAAGCATCATTTCATTCTTACTCTTTTAGCATCATGAGCATCACTGTGTAACAGTTATGGTTTGTACACCATTTTTTTTTTAAACTGAAGGCCAGTCTGTGTTTGAACATTCTATTCTACCGCTTCAATATTGTTAAACAATTTATTTGAGAGTCATTTTCACAGTATTTTTAAATATATGAAATCTTTATCAACCCTGTTGGGTGTTGAATACTCTGAGAAAGAGTGGGAAAAAAATGTATGGCCACTTGCAGGCTATGGCCTTTGCTGATTAAAACGTATTATTTTGTTTTCTATGCAAGACTTGAAGTCTTCGAATAATCATGATTGTGTTTCATTGTGTGTACTAGTTGTAAACGAGTAAATGATGTCAGTCTAAACGAGGAATATGAAAGGCCTTTGTGGTATAAAACTATAATTTGTTCTTTTATTAAGTATTTATTTAATGATTGCTGAAAACAATATGTCATAAAACAACCTTTCTTCATCAGTTTGACAAAACAAATATTTTTCTGATATTATATATATATATACATATTATATTAGATTTGTTTTTGTCAAAGTGATGAAAAATGTTGTTTTATGACACATTGATAGTGTTGAAGGGACTTGGCCACGTGCCCAACACCTGTAGTTTATAATGCACAGTTCAATCAGTTAAATTTTTATTTTATAAATATAAAAGAAGTCCCTATGACACCGTTAGTAGATGAAGGAAAATCATTAGCATTAATCATTAAACTTATTTGTTTTTGCTTGAGCCTAAGGCTTATTGAAATGCATTTAAGCACGCTATCTTGCAGGATTGAGTTTGTATCGCAGTTTGCCATAATAGTTTGAGAAGATAAAAAAAGTTAAAATTTTGATAATTTTACAAATGAAATATATTTAAATATCAGTGGAATTAAAGTCGTTAACATTCGTTAGAACTCATGTCTTTTTAAAAATGCATTCAATTATATTTGGTGGAGCAATGCTTTTAAATTTGTAATTGAGGCAAATAAAATTGGACTCTAATTCATTTAGTTTTTTTGTTTGTGTCTATGTTGTGTCAATCATTGTATTGGCTCATTGCTGGATATTGCTTTGTCATGTTGGAGCAAAGCACTAGTTTTCATGTAGATGTAGAAAAAAGAAGCGTTTACATTATAAATGTTGTCAGTGAGTTATATTATTTATCAAATTATGTACATTTATTAGTATTTTATTATTTTCAGTGCCAATTGTATGTTGTATACTTATATTGAGTATTGTTTTAGTTGTAAGTTTGTTTAGTAGACCATAAGCAACACTTTAAAAACAATGATTCCTATGTCCCAGTGAAGGATTCTTAGTGTAAGTCTGAAATTTTATTAAATTTCATATTGGTGAATGTTTCTTTACAGTAAGTTTCTAATGTTCAAGTTATACACAGGTTTTACCAGTCAAACATGTATTTTCTATGAACTTTTTTTTTAACTTTGTGTAAGCATTTTTTAACTATCAGCATTACATACAAAGAAATATATATGTATACTGTACTTGTAACAGAAACCTAGAAACTAATCAAAATGTTTACAGTATAACGAGAATTTCTTGTGTATAAGGAGTAATTAATATTCTACAACTATGTGTGATATGACGAAGATATCAAAAAGTATATATGACAATAATCAAGAAAGTAATAACTTGTCTCGCATATTTTCTATTTGAAATATCTTAGTATTTAAGTTATACCGACAATAACTTATTTCTTCATTTTCATAATCTAAATCAATTGTTTAATGCTTGAATCACCAAAATATGAACTCTTAAGTAATGCAATTACTTTTTCTTCAATGTTAAGAGTTTTTTATTTGTACCAATTTTCGAACGATTTGAATATCACAAGGGTTTTGTCGCGCGACATGAGTTTCCAAATGAGAAAATTGTGTAGTTAGTAAAAATATATATAGCCTTGCTTTTTCTAACTGCTTTTTTGAGAAGCACACTTTACATTCACACATGATATTGTTTGTCTAATATGGGTGTTAGAAAGATTAGTTCTTCTGATTTGAATTTGCCTTATCACTGAATTTGTACTTCTTGTATTTCTTTTTATGCCCCCGGTAGGGTGGCATATAGCAGTTGAACCGTCAGTCAGTCTGTGTGTCCGTCTGAAAACGTTTTACATTGGCCATAACTTTTGCAATATTGAAGATAGCAACTTGATATTTGGCATGCATGTGTATCTCATGGAGCTGCACATTTTGAGTGGTGAAAGGTCAAGGTCATCTTTCAAGGTCAAAGGTCAAAAAACAAAATCCGAGGGAAGTAACAAGCTTTAAAGGAAGATCATTCTATACCTGTCAAATGATATATATAAATTTTATTTCAATGCGGCGCACTAGGGGGCATTGTGTTTCTGACAAACACATCTCTTGTTTCTTTTTTTACGTAAGGACGTATCTGCTTAAGTGTATCTATAATGGGAGTGTACCTGCTTGTGTAGAATTTTGTAAACTGTTTGTTATATATTATTATAATCATCATTTTTGTGAAATACAAGTTTTATAATTAAAATGTATCAAACGAAATTTGAAATTGTTTGTTATGCCTCGTGTAATTGACCAAACTATTGTTCTAACGGGACGTTGTTTTTTTTAATGATAATAACGTCGCGTCAGAACAATAGGTTGGTTAATAACTTTATGTTTAAGAATACAAATAAAATATTTTAGTTGTATTCTTTAACATATTTCTTGTTCTTAATTCATGTCCTTAATAGTGAAAGTTGTAAGTGAGACAGAAATGTCTAGTAAAGGATTNGCAACTTGATATTTGGCATGCATGTGTATCTCATGGAGCTGCACATTTTGAGTGGTAAAAGGTCAATGTCATCTTTCAAGGTCAAAGGTCAAAAAACAAAATCCAAGGGAAGTAACAAGCTTTAAAGGGAGATCATTTTATACCTGCCAAATGATATATATAAATTGTATTTCAATGCGCACTAGGGGGCATTGTTTTTCTGACAAACACATCTCTTGTTTCTTTTTTTTTACGTAAGGACGTATCTGCTTAAGTGTATCTATTATGGGAGTGTACCTGCTTGTGTAGAACTTTGTAAACTGTTTGTTATATATTAGTATAATCATCTTTTTTGTGAAATACAGTTTTATAATTAAAATGTATCAAACGAAATTTGAAAGTGTTTGTTATGTCTCGTGTAATTGACCAAACTATTGTTCTAACGGGACGTTTTTATTAATGATTATAACGTCGCGTCAGAACAATAGGTTGGTTAATTACTTTATGTTTAAGAATACAAATAAAATATATTAGTTGTATTCTTAAACATATTTCTTGTTCTAAATTCATGTCCTCAATAGTGAAAGTTGTTACTGAAACAGCTGTCAGTAGGTTAGTCAATATGTCGTTCGGTCGGTTTGTCTACATACAATGTTATAAATTGGTAGTGCGAACTACATTTTAATGAGGCAGTCAAATTGAAATGTGAATGATGTCCTCAGCATGAAGAGAAGTTGTGCAAGACACTTTGTTTCATCATATTTGATACACGCATACCTGAGTTATTTGCCCTTGAACATTGATAACAAAGCAGTGCGGGGATATTAGTCAGCTTAGTGACGAAACTTAAATTTAATCATGTAATGTTCATGTACATGTCTTCAGCAGCCAATTGTATTAACGATTTAACAACACAGTAACCGCAAAATCACGCTAACCGTTGTGCTTACCGCGTCTCTGTTGTTTGTATAAAAAACGACGTTGCCAGTAACCGCCCTATTACCGCGGTAATGTCAAACCCACCTCTAAGTGATGTTTAAGCGCTGGTTACCACACAAACCGACTGACTAAAATGGTGGACGTTCTTTATTTAAGACACATACAACAGCGACACTTTCGACGAATTGACTTACAAACGACTGGCTTTACTGACGACGAACTGCGCCGAAGGTATAGGTTTTCTTCCCAGAGCTTAGACAGACTTTGTAGACCTTTTGAACCCTATTTTACAACGTCAGACACGACGAAACAGGTCTCTGTCAACGCGACAGCAGTAACTGTTTACTCTACGATTCTTGGCTATCGGGAATTTCCTTCAAGTTATCGGCGACACCTTCGTCGTCGACATTGCTACCGTTTTTCGGGATGTGACCGCTGTCGTTGACAATATTTTCGGACTGAAGGACTGCGTTATAAAGTTCCTAACCAGCGACGAAGACAGACGACTAGTGACTAACGACTTCTTCCGAGTTTGAGGATTTCCGTTCGTCATTGGTTGCATAGAATTTTATCACCCGGGCCGCCCGATGAGGCGGCATACGCTAACCGGAAGTATTTCCATTCGATCAACGTGCAGGCAGCGTGTGACAGAAACTTTACGCCTATTTTTGTTATAGATCTCTATCAAAAATGCACTTATTTTTAACTCCATGCAATCTTATCCTTAACAAGCAATTCATACTTAACTACTTTAATGATGATCACAATGCAAGAGCTACGTCTTAAATTAGTTAACAATAAATCATAAAACAAAATAATCGCAACCTTTTTTATTGTCAAATTAAACTCTATTAACAATTAAACATTACTGATTGTTATCCATATCAACATACGTGTTTATATAATTCCGTTTCCGTTTCTATAAAAATGCGACCGTATCAGCGAAGCAACATATGTACCGTCCTTCCGTTGTGCATTCGATAAAACGAAATACAAAAATCACCGCATATTCGTTCGTATTCCGTTTTTCAAATAACCAAAAACAAAAACATATTACAGAAAACCAAATTGCTTTCTGTATAGCTTTTTTCGTTGTAAAAAATATTATTAAAAAACACAACACGAAAGTTATTCCCTTATTCAGATATCGTTTCAATCTGAATGTTACAAAAATCATGGTTGTAAAATTGTAATGAAATGTTTGTTCCCGTTTTCCGCTATTGCCTTAAAAAGGATAAACGAGTGTCGCTGCTGTTCTGATGAGAAAATAACGATTGACATTTTTTGCACTTTTCTCTCTTTGATACAAATTTGACAATACAGTTACTTTGCTTAAACTCAGTTGCAAAAAATAAGAAGTAGGCACTCCAAATTGTTGTTCATCTGCATATCAAAACAAGTTTTTATCGAATGAATAAAGAATACATTCATGTAATATTCCCGCCGTTTGTGCATGATGTCCACGATCACTGTTTACAGTTATTCATAGCTAACAATAAAGTGTTTCTTATGCAAGCGCAGAAATTTTGACAAACTCATGTGAACAAATGTTCTGCGAACCTTAAATGTTTTTTGAACATTTAAACAAAAACTAACTTTTATTTTAACCGCTCGTTAATCGCAACCTGCCTCGAGATGTATAGATAATATTAAAGCCGATTAACATGCAGAAGTACTTATATGGTAAAAAACATAAAGGTTAAGTACTATAGATTTTACTGATCTAGATTTCATTATCTGAACAAAAAGCTTATTTTCATAATTAATGTTTCGAGCTCTGTTTGGGAATAAAACACATACGATTTATTGATAGGTATATTAACCATTATAATTTATTATCAAACTTATCTTAATTCTTTTATTTAGAGTCTCATATCTCTAATATTGTTTACAGTAATTAAAAATACACTAGGGAATGCAATTTTGTAAGACATTAAATGAATAAAATTGATGCTGATCTATCTTTTATTAATATGTTATAACGAGTTGAACCTATTTTAATTCATTATGAATGAAAACTATTTCATGAGTGCAACATGCTTAAAATACTGCATGCTTAAACCGTATTTGGGGTTTGTCGTGATATGCATGCACAAATGTCAAGTGTATGTCGTGGTTTGCAAAAATGTCAAACTAAGTATTTTTATTGTGTTATACCGTTTTCAACTTAAAGCCATACAAAGCTGTGTTCAATATTATACAATGTTCGACCATGTACAACTTACGTCGTATGTAGCTATGTTAGGCGTACACAGCTCAGTCAGACTGCATTTAAGATTTAAGGTGAAACCAACCGTGATAAAAAAAAGCATTTGCAAAGCTTAAACAATGTTCCTTTAAATGTACTCCTCGGTATTTATAAGGAACAGTCAACCAAATAAACAAAACGATGAGTAGACTTATCAGCTATGCAAGAAGTAAATACAGCTTACTAGTAATTGAAACATTATTTTAGTGATGGTACGTTTATTAATTCGGTATCTTGAAACGAATGTACATGTAGTTATCATTTTAAGTACCCAATATTTAATGCTTAATGGCATGAACATTGAATAGTAAATACCTATTAGCTACTAAAATACAAACTGCAGTTAATTTGATGTTCAATTCAAGTGCTTTGGTTTCAAAGACTTATTTCATGTGAATTTTACTAATTTGATATAGCTTGCAAAACTCAGTGTTGCAAAACTCACACTTTTATTGCTTAAAACTTTATACATCCGGGATTCGGTAATAAATTTTGTGAAATTATATATAACAAGCATGTTTTAGTTTCGTTTTATTGCTGCAAACGTGAACTGTTATTGCATGAAACTGTATATACCTTGAACTCGATAATAAATCTTGTCACATAAATATTTCCAAAGTATGTTTTTGTTTCGTTTTATTGCTTCGTTGTACCCGACACAATGTGTCGCATTGTTGGTAATTTTGCTGTGGTAAGTTAACAAATTTCAATGGTTAGGTTATAGCGCAGTTACCATCATTTATACAAAGAAAAATATACGGCGGTAACATAACCATGTAAAATAACTGCCGTAATCGAGTTACTACATTTAATATTTACCACTGTTTATGCAATTGGCTGCAGGTTATCTATCAATAATAATTGGATTTTACAACTGTGAATTTGACAAGACTGCTTGACATTTTTCATCCTCATCTCAACTAGAAATTCCAATTTGTTGTGTTGGATTTTACAAACGTGTATTCTGCAAAACCACTTACATTGTTATCTTGATCTCAGCTAGAAATTCTAATTTGTGTTGGATTTTACAAATGTGAATTCGGCAAACCATTTGACATTTTCATCCTCATGTCAACTAGAAATTCCAATTTGTTGTGTTGGTGGGATGGACTTAATTTTCCTGTCTTTTTACATGAAGTCTTGTCTCTTTCGATTCTATTGTGTTAGACTTATTGTTAGACGCCACTATCTGTTCTGTTTGCTTGATTCGTGTTTATCAGTCCGAGATAACAATGTTAAAACATTGGCGTAAAGGTAGGATAATGATCAACATAAAACTTCCGTTTGTTACCTTTAAGAAATATCATTTTTTGCCAAACAGGCTAAATGCCTTTGATGTAGTGTAAAAATAAAATCCTACATATGGCTGAACATAATTTTATTTACATCCTTTCAACGAATAATTAAATTAATACTGTTCCATACATACATTAAAAGGTCATATTACTTATGGGAGGGTTCTACATGGACTGAATTCTTCTCTATCGACGACTATCTCGAAATATACGTAAAGACGTTTAAACACTCATTTTCTCATCTCATTCCTTTATTAACCCATTTATGCCTAGTGGACTCTCCCATCCTTCTAAATTGCATCAATTTATTTCCAAAATGAGGGATGTCTAGTTTATTTATTTCTATATTTAGAATATTTCTTACATAAATTCCTTTAAGCAAACAGCGTAGACCCTGATGAGACGCCGCATCATGCGGCGTCTCATCTGGGTCTACGCTGTTTGCCAAGGCCTTTTTTCTAGACGCTAGGCATAAATGGGTTAAATTGTTTCAGTTTTAATAACCCGTATTTTTTAAATATAGTTTACCTCTTAGAAAAACTAGGAGTACCATAACGGGACTTTTATATCAAACTCATTCATTTAGTCTTGTTTATGTAAAGGAAATAGTCAAGTAACAACATCTCTTTAGGGTCAATTATGTCCTTCCAAATTGTGCTAAATTGAACACAAATGGTTTTAAACTTTGGCCTTGTCATTTTTATAACCAGAAAACCTTTGAATACGTTTATTTTACTTATTACCATATTATCAAATATAAATTTGTTTTGTCGATTCCCACCTTGTGTGTGCCTTTAGATTAATGTATCAAAACATATCTTCCTCGTAATTGCTTTTTCTAACACTGAACAGGGAAGTTAATGCTGAGGTTCAACTATTTACAATTTTTTAAAATATAAAACCTATTCTTACAGATTTTTTTCCGCATAGTTGTTATTAACTAAAAATAAACTGATTCGTGGTATTTTTTACCTTTGCTTTTGTAAGCATTGTTTTTCTCAAAGTTTCATAGGAATGTACGTCGGTAGGGTGGTGTTCATTTTGGTTATGTTTGTAATCAATAGGACTGGAAAGTATCGCTCGGATTATCACTGAGGATTTTTTAATACGTTAGAATTTAATAAAGAGTTTATGTTGAAGATTGTATTCATTAACATACGATGTGGGTATCGTAAAGAATGTTTTTACTGCCATACAAAATGTGTTAATGCGTGACCATAAAAGTCGTGAAATGTGTGCTAACATTATCATTCCTCGTTATTGTCATCACATATTTATAAAATGAAATTTTATAAATTCGGTTTATTGGACAGTAATTATTTGGTACTTACTAAATAATTACTCATTAATATCATTACTTTACAGGCTGCACCAGTAAAGAAGCGTGTTTGACTATAGACGACATGTTCAGGTATTCTAAACGATTGGGATAAGTACCATTTCTTCATAGCTCCAGGGCGATATTTATTGGCGACGACCGTTGAGTAGAAACCATGGCGACCGAAACTGTTAATTTTGACAGCGGATTGTGCGATGAACACCAAGATGGTTTTATTGCAGCTTGTTTCACACATAATGTGTTGCTGTGCCTAAAATGCGAGGAAAGTCACGGAGAGTCGTGTAAAGTGAAGTCACTGGAAGGCACGTTGTATGAGAAAGATAAAGGTTTAATCAACGTAATAAACATACTGCAAAAAGCCAAACGCAGTTTCACTGAGACCCAGAAGTACGTGCAAGAAATCAAAGAGAATAGGCAAGCCGTAATAGATGACATAAATCTAGAACTTAAAGATATTATTATCAGACTTGAGCAAAGTGCTAAACTCGCAATAAAGACGGTGGACTCGACAGCAGAAAAGATGGAAAGTACGTTTAACGCCTTCTTGAAAGAAGGACATGAGCTAGAAACAAAATTGAAGGATCAATTGTCAATGAAAGTTGGATTGGACAAACTGGAGTCCATTATCCAAAATTTTAACGAATTGGTGAAAAAGGCGGATATCGCACGATCCGGAAAATCTGTGGACGCTTCGTTTAGTGTAAATGAGACATTGAGAAACACAGTGAACCACAAACCATTTGGAACCGTGATATTTTTGGAAGTCGAATGTTACGAAGATGTTAAACCGCATACAAAACCCAATCGAACGCAGACGACAAAGAACAAAAACTCTGGAGGCGATGTCGTGCCACCAAATCTAGATCCAGACGAAGAAAGGGCATCGGATTCGGATGTTTATTACGAAGGACAATTCGGAATCGAGACTCCTCCGATGTCAGCCGATTCAAAAAGCAGAAAAAGATCGCTTATACCGTTCATCGGAAAGAATAATCGAGGGGCAAAAGCCCCCGGCTTGGACGGTACTTTAAAACCAAAGATGTTTGACGGAAATTTAAAACCAAAGATGTTTGACGGAACTTTAAAACCAAAGATGATTGCATCGTTTGCAAAGTTCAAGCAGATTTTCAAGAAGACTGACAGAGAAATTGAATCTTCTACGTTTTTCAGCGATGAGCCAGATTGTTCTGAAATTACAACAACTACATCGCCTTTACCTCCGGAAAGTAAAACTGTTGTCGTTTCCACGGCGCTTGGACAAGAAAAGCCAGTGTCATATTCATGGACCGCAGATTTTAACGACGGAATTTTATACTACAGCCATACCGAGAAACAACTTGTATTGACTGATGCAGATCGCACTTTAAAATGCTCGGATAATATCCAGGATGAACCTCTAGTGATCTTGAAGGTGTCGAAGGAGAGAGTTGCCATTGTTTGTATTTTACAGAAGTATGGTTCTTGCGTATTGCGATGTTACGATGTACACGAACGAGAAATTAGATTATACTACAGCGTTAAGCTCCCGGATGAATTCAGCCAGCAATTTATCGGTGCCTGGTACGATACAGTGGATGATAGGTTCGCTTTTGCGTGCAACGGTAAACTATTTATTCTTAACGCAGACGGTGCTATAAAATCCGAGCATAAGCTTGCAAAAAGTGCGGACGAACCTGTAGAAGCAGAACGTAAGTCTTCTGACGCAATACCTGTGAAAGACGGTGGTGAACGAGATATCCCAGAGGCAACATACGACTTCAGAAACCAATTGCTTTTTGTACCCGATGCAAAACAAGGGACCTGGGAATGTTACATCATAGTGAACAGTGACAAGAGATGTAGTTGAGAATGTCTTAACATTGACAAGAAATCGTAGATGAGAATGAGTCAACACTGACAAGAAATCGTAGATGATTCTCCTCAATCATTTAATTCCAAGTTTATTTGCTGGAAAGCACAATTTCATTTTTTAACTTGTCAATTTTAAGTTTTCAAATCTACTATAAAAACGACTTTGTGCTACATGGAACTCTGAACTTTTTAGATATGTGCACTCATACACGTACAAGTTCGTGTTACGGTCAATTTTGATGTTTGTGTTTGTGATTGTTGTCCGAGTTCATTTTATTGTGTTATCTTTGACCTATGCAGTTCGTTTGGCAAATGATTTTGAGCTAAACTATTCGTCGAATATTTTGTGCTTTACCTTTCGACAGTTCGTCGGCGTCGTCATAATGCTGCGGTTGTAGTTTGTGAGAAACGCTTCCCATGGATTTTAATAGTTTTTGAAAACCAGGAGTTAAACGACCGTGTGCTTGAAATTTTCAGGGGTCAAAAGAACGTTTCAGGGGTCAAAATACTGAAATCCAGATATTTTGTTTCCGGAAATTTGGGGATTGCTCTTCAAATATTGCTGTGTATAACTTTGAGTATATCTTGCTTAACTTAAACTCAACATTTTGTGTAATAAAACATATTTTTTATGCTAGTTTCATGGTAAAATTTGCATCAAAATGATGCAAGGAAGATAATATGAAGGAGTCAATGGTGACAGAATTGCAAAATGCTTGCATCAAAAAGCAGGATTCTGCTTCAATTGAAATCCCTGGATTCCGTATATCTTGTTTCGACAACAAAGTTATTCGATCTACATGTATTAGATTGGAAGATAACACCTGTATGCGGGGTTATTGTGAGAGGCCACTGTACAAGGCCTATAACTGTGACCTGCACTTTAACAAAAGTATGACCCTTTTACTTATTTATGAAAATTCAAAAAATGGAGCGGNAAAAAAAGGGGCGGGGGGGGGGGGTGACAACTCTATATCATGTTCAAACCTGCATGTATTTATTATAGCACGGCAACTCTATGGCTTATTAAGACACTCGAGTCCGTTTCTTGAGTAGAACCAGTAATCGGTGTCTTCATTGAAGATTTTGAGAACGCTCCATGAGTGGGACTCGAGCCCGGAACTTCTCGATCGCTGACAGACACCATTTTCACCATGAACTACCGGGTATTTAGTTTGGCTCATACCTTGCAGCATATCAGAACGATCCTAGATAAATTTTGATGTGTGAGAATAGTTTCTTTAATTTTTTACTATTTGTTCATTAATTTCGTAATTATATATTCTTTTGTATGACTGCGATGTTTACGAGTCTTTCGGTTTTGTTAAACAAAGCAGAATTGCGATTTGAAAAACAAAAAATAAAACACCGGAAAAACATGAGACAATATTATATTTTCCTAACTTTTCAATGTTCCAATTTTTACGCTGAAAATGGTGTATTTTTCATGATTTTGCTGCATCACTTCTTCTGTTATTTCGATTTCTTTCTTTCATGTTTAAAATTTTGATAATGTTGTTGTATATTCAATAGTACATTCTTATATTCATTTGAATTTATAAAGATTACCAACAAATAGTAAATACGGCATAATTAATGTCCAGTGTATCATTATCTTTTTCGATTAATAAGAATAAAAAGCAATGTTAGGTACAGAAATACACGCCCGTCGTAGGAAACGGACCACATGGGTTGCCAATTTGTTTTGGTTGGTTATTGAACTTAACTTTCATCTTTTAAACACGTATCTGGAATGTATGTTGAAGAATAGACAAAAAGTAAAAGAGCTGAAACGGGTTTAGTTAAAACATATAAATAAAGGACTTTAATTCTGAAGTGCCTGGTGCGAATTGGCGGGTTATCGAACTTGTCTCCGAGTTTATGTCAACAAATATTTCCAGAAAGTTTGATGAAAATTCGAGGAAAACTGTACGACTTAGAGATCGGAAATCCGCCCGCCTATCAACCATTGATGTTCCAATAATATGACGGGTGTATAAAAACCCACATTAAATAATCAGAATATATTATTGATACAATACATTTGTAGAGATCGATGGAGATAGTGCTTAGCTGATAAATTAACCACGACGCCGTTTAAAGCGATACAGTACGCTGCGAAAATTCATTCCATTTTTATATCAACAAATATGATGTGCAGTCGAAATGAGAACGCTGTTGTACTATATTATGTCAACGATTAATGTCCATCTGTTTATATCGAAAAAATCTGTTTCATGTGGGATTTCACATTTTTGAAGGCCGCTTGTGCAGGCGCGCGGAAAATAAACCGTTTCAACAATGCCCTTTACACGACCTTATTATATTATGCAATTATATGAGACCCGCTCTGAGAAAAGGGGGTTTAATGCATGTGCGTAAAGTGTCGTCCAAGATTGTATTTTCGTTTAAAGGTAGATTCTAAGTGACGAAAATCCACTTTAGGTTTAAACGCACATTACGCACATACATTAAACCCCGTTATCTCAGAGCGCGACTCATATCGACGTGTCAAGAAAATGCACACTGTACATGATTGACTAAATATGTATTGTCTTGCTTGAAGTTTTACAAACCACGATTGCCTCGTGCATCGAACTGCTTGAGCCTACTACACTCCGACGCACGAGGAAATCATGGGTCATGGGTTATATACACAAGCACTGTCGCACTATATAAATAACAGTAAGGTAAACAATAATGCATGTACAGTAAAGCACAGGCATTCGGCATTATTTGGTCCGATTTTTTTTAATTATCTAATAATTATACAAACTAACCACAAAAAAGTTAGTTGATTTTTTTTTTATCTTTTTTTTTACTTATATATATATATATTTTACTTATATATAAGTAAAGTAAAAATCGGGTACCAGAGTAAATAAATGTAGGAACGTATTTGTGCCAAGACATTGTGATAAGCTTTTTTTCCAAATACAAACTTTTTGCAATAAAGTCTGAATGACGAAACAACGTGACGCGTGATGCATTTGCGCTCTGAACTCTGGTAGATGATGCAGATGAAAGGGATAGGTCTAGTGCAGTCAAGTAAGTCTATATTGGTCTAAATTGGTTAGAGTTGTATTCAATTTCTTAACAACGAAAAAGTGAAACTGGTGTAGTGCTAAAACGTAAAAGTCCCAGTGTCGTCCCAGATAAGCCTGTGCAGTCCGCACACGCTAATCAGGGACGATACTTTCCACTTTTATTGTATTTTCCGTTTTAAGGAAGACTCTTCTTGACGAAAATCCACTTGAGGCGGAGAGTGTCGTTCGTGATTAGCCTGTGAGGACTTCACAGGCTAATCTGGGACGACACTTTACGCAGATGCGTTTAATCCCATTATCTCAAAGCGCGATATATGTTTTGATGGTGTTGCTGTTGCTGTAAAAATGAAATATATTTTATTGTTTCTTCATTTATTTTTACCATCCTATCGGATCCGTTTAAATGCAGTATGGACAAAATCCCATAGTAATGCTTTCGTGAATCAGTTGATAGTAACACATTGCGCATTTTTCCATTGATTTCTGACTACAACTATTAATTATAATTTGGTTCTTCATACGTATTGTCACTGAGAAAAATCAAAGTACTGACAGTACTGGTGTGACGATGCTTTTGAAGAGGATGGATATAAAAGCATCAATATAAGTTTATCTACATGTCATCACCACAATTGTGTAATTTGTATTGTTTGTCATTTATCCGCATCCTTAATTTAAGATTTGGCATTGCCGCAGTGTACACGGACTTTAAGACAATCCACAGTTCTTTGTAAAACTGTATTAAGAACTAGAGGCATACTTCTGCAAAGGAGCCATTTATCTTCACATATGGGTACGAAAAAAAAATGTGGGTACGAAAGAATTATGCCAAAAAAAATGGGTAGGAAAAACAAATTCGGTACATTTGGGTACTAAAAAAAATTGGGTACGAAAAAAGAATTGGGTACGAACAAAAATTGGATACGAAAAGTTGTGGGTACGAAACAAAATTTTGGTACGTTTTTTTTATTAGGAAAGATGGGGTACCTGTAAGTATACCAGGGTACCAAAAGTATCATTTGAAAATCGGTGAACGGTGAAGTATACTTTAAAGTACCCGGGGAACGGGAAGTAGTACCCGTGGGGAACTTGACCCATTCAGCTCCATTTCCAGTTAAATGACTTCGAACAATGTTGGAAATGACACTATTCCACTATCGAACGGTACCACATATAAGTAAAGTTCTCTACTTTGCGCAATTGGGAGAAAAATCTATCAAACTGACGTTCAAAGAAACATTGCTAAAAATGTTCAATCGTGTCCTGTAAAAGAGAGCCTCTGAATGGACGACTGAAAGGCTGTCTGAGGGCGGGACAACTACTATTAGCCATCCCATATCCAATTTCATATCGTTTTTTGAAGATTTTATGCCGATTCGCATTCGACCATTTTATCTGTGTCAACAGGAACGCTGGCTAAGGACTCGTGCGGCCTGAAGTACTGCACGAAGGAGGACCTGAGTCCGAGCCATTACGTCATCATTTACTGGTCGACCAATCTGCAATACATGCAGCCGTACGACAAAATGTGTCCGTATTCCTTTAGAGCGAGAAGGATCAAATTGCGCGCGTCGTCGGCGTTTACCACTCCCGGTTAAACGATATATGTATGAAATTCAACGATTAGGATGTTGGTTACTTTGAAACATTATATGTAAATTGTTTAAGCTTAACAATAAAAACAAAATTTATTAATTCCAGGCAGAGTTCCAATCACCATCGATTCAGTGAACGCAGAGCTGATCTTTTGCTGCAGGTGAGCACGTGACCGTTACCACTTAACAAAGTTTGACGTTCTGTAAATCTTTAGTGTTATCAATATCGATTTATTAAATCCCTTTTTTTTCGAGAGCCCGTTTCCGTGGTAGAACCAGTGCTTTGAGCTTTTAAGTAGATCTGGAGTAAGTCTCTTTTGTTCCGATGACAAACTTTTAAGAAATGTCAACCTTCTTTATGATTTTGCAGGCGTAATATTTCTTATACGTTTTGTAATTCAATGCAGAAACGGTGTACTAGCACGAGATGTTCATGACGGCGGATAAACCTTTCTATTTGTTCCGGAACCATCATGGCTTCCAACAGGTCCACGACAAGGCCTCTCCGATAAGAAGCTGACCTTCTGAAATGACGTCAGCGCAACTGGGAGTACCGACCAGTCTTACCTGACCGGAAGTTACCCGTTCGTAGAGACGGTGGGACAACAGTCTTATTATGACGCCAAATCAACCACTTTTTGTTCACGCCAGAGTTTTAGTTTTTGTTAAATTAATTATTTGTGACCTAGGTGCCAATTTGACAAACAAAAATAGAAATCAGACTGATAATAATACCGAGGTTGAATTCAAACATTCATCTTCCTCCTCTTCCTCCTCCACACCACCATCACCATTATCATCATGATATTATCGCCATGGTGACAACACGTCGTCGTGGTTTTTACTATTGCCATAATCACCATTGACATCAAACTCGTGATCGTTGACGACGTGGCCTTCGTCGTCATCATTGCCTTTGCAATTACATTATTGTTTAAACTTAAAACAAACACTTTAATATTTTTTCACTAACCAAGCTTAAAATGTTGGCGGATATTTAGTTTTACTGGTGGATTTAAAAAGACTCTTAGACGCAGACTTTCTTTTTTAATGAAATGAACATCATTTAATGAATTAAAAACAAACAGAACAGTATTAGCATTTAAATAAATACTGTATAATAAAAGCAAATTACAGACAAAATATCGGGATTCGATTCCAAAACATCTCCTTCGCTAACGAGAGGACCGTTAATTATAAGATTTGACAATGTATTATAGCTGTATATAAGGGATAAATAGTGATACACGTATTTGTGAACTACTGGTGAAAATGGCCAAACACGATTAAACATTTTATCCTTCTCGATTGATGATACATGTTACACGAAAAGATAGTCATTACATGTTCTTTGTCAAGCGTGTGCATACATGATGCACATTTAGGTTCAGAAAATATGACAACAGTTTTGAAATTATCAAATGTCCAATATGTTTGCAAACCCCTCTAACGTACGAAAACATTATCGGAGCATGTATTCAAACAATCAACAACAATAGCCAAATCATTATATGAACTTGAAGGGATCAGCTGATTTTATTACCATAAAGATCGTCATGCTATGACCAATAACGCCTACTATAACTCTTTCAGTGCTGGAACCAAATTTTGAAGGCCTTTGCAAACAGTTTGGATCCAGATGAGACGCCACAGAACGTGGCGTCTCATCAGGATCCAAACTGTTTGCTATTATAATAGTATTCTTTGAAAAAAAATCAAAGAAAATGCTAATTTTAGAAATTCAGCAGACGACATTTTAGCAGACGACAAATTTCCCAGCATGCAAAGGGTTAATCAGATTTCAATACAAACACAATCAATATTGATGACCCGCCCGAAAAATGATAGTACAATAATAGAAGATGAAATCTTAAGATTGTCGAAATAAAGCATTGGACAGATCAATCATGTTTGACTGAAGTTCAAACGAATAGATTGCAATCACTTGTCTTTATTTCAAACGAATAGATCGCAATCACTTGTCTTTATTTCAAACGAATAGATTGCAATCACTTGTCTTTATTTGTGTATCTGCATGAGACCATTTTGCTAAGTAAGTTAGTTGCAGGCTATCCGTTGACCGCGGTGGTTTTACTCACACGCAAATGACCTGTAAGACTCGGGTTTTATTTCCACCCCAGACCTGAGACGCTTGACAGTTAATAGCTTAATATGATGGTCACCATACCGGACAAGTTTCCCGAGATGGTCGAAATCCGGCCAATAAATAAATACAGTCACCGGCGCGAAAAGGCAACATTAACTTAAAAAAAACACACACTACACACCAATGTGAATGTGGATGTTTCAAAATACTTTTTTAACAGATTGGTTATACAGATTGAAATATAATTTTGATGATGATAATGAAAAGTAAGACGAAGAAAAATTAGGTAACATGTTAGTGATAACAAGAAAAAATAAATAAATTAGATGCTGATGCTGATGCTGATGATGATGATGTGCTCTTGATAAAGGCAATTAAAGATGCAAAAATGTTCCATTTGTTGTCTGTGAATTTATGAATAAATATCATTTACACAAATATACTCATTTATCATTCTCTAGAAATAGAATGTTAGAAGATATATCCTCGGCTATTATGAATAACCATCTCAGAATATGGAATACTAGCCTTAATAGAGAAAATAGTCTACATGGACAAGGCAGAAATAAGCTAAGAACCAATAGAACTTTAAAAAATGACTTTGTTGTAAAAAATATTGTAAATTTAATATGTCATTTCCTTAAAGATCCGCATTTGCCAAATAAAGATGTGGGGTAGCCCCACTTAGAATAGAAACTGGACGTTATAAAAATTCACCAGAACGAAAAAGGACAGATTATATCCATTGCGTTTATCTAATTTAAGATCTGATTCACATGTATTGTTAGAATGTCCTATTTATGAATATGATAGAAACATATTAATAACTAAAGCCAGAAACATATTAATTAATAAAGCCAAGCAGATTGATGTTAACCTCTCAATAATGTGCGAAGAAGATAAACTTAAGTTTGTATTCACCCGTCCAGATATGATTAAAACTTTGGCCAAAGCCTGTTGTAACATACTGAAAATAAGAAATAATACTCTGTACAGTAGATCTTTTAACTGAATCACATATTTTAATCTATATGATGCATGAACCTTGTTTTTTATAATAATGATTAGTTGTATGATATATCTGAAAATTTCTGCTAATCTATTCTTTTCATATCTGATTAGGGAGGATAAAAGATTACATGTATATTATTTTAATTTTATATACTTTTTTTTTCTTTTTTTTTACAGGAAAATAGTTTGTAAAGCTATCTGAAAACATCAACTCTTACTGTCATGTTTTAATACCATTTTAGACAAATACCTTAATGTATTGAAAAGCAGAAATTAATCAAGTTTTTAATATGTTAATAAATAAATATAGATTTACATCTAACATAATAATTATTAAACTTTAAAAAGATACATTCTATTTCGATAAGTGTAAAATATTATGTTATGTTGTATTTTATGTCAGTTTTACTGAGATTGTGATGTAAAATCTCTTATAATTCGCTAAGAATGGCAACATGCATACATGCTTTGCATCGTTGATTGTAATAATTGTTATGATGAATTGTGGATGAGACTTAAATAAACTAATAAACTTATCTGATCAAAACGAGATAATAGGTGTGTGCTGAACAAATGGGGCAATTACAACACATCGGAATACAAAATTAATGCTCAAATGATTTTTAAATTGATGCAAACAATCAAATAAAAACAATTAAATTACTCGCGAACAATTATTTAATGTGTCACAGTGTTACTTTTCCCAGACAAATACCCTTACAGTCAGTTATTATAGGTTGTGTGCATGTAATCGATATATTTTTGTTTGTTTGCATCCTTATTTGTTTTAGTTATTTCACTTTAATTTATTCTGATTTTTCCCGATTTTTGCGGGTTTTTCTTATTAAAAAGGTATGTTATATGTGTCTAGTGCGGATTTTTTTTGGTAACCACTATCCACATAAAAACCAAGAACGAACATTGAGTTCAATACCTATTTCATTATATNGATACAACTTCTGACCAAGTTTGGTGAAGATCGGATGAAAACTACTTCAATTAGAGAGCGGACACCTTGCTAAATGCTTGAAATGCACTAAGTGACCTCGTGACCTAGTTTTTGATCCAGCCCGGCAAATTTTTGAACTTGACCTATATATTATTAAGACACAACTTCTGACCAAATTTGGTGAAGATCGGATGAAAACTACTTCAATTAGAGAGCGGGCACCATTCTTAATCCGTGGAATGCACTAAGTGACCCCGTGACCTAATTTGACCGGCATAACCCATATTCGAACTTGACCTAGAAATTGTCTAGATACAACTTCTGACCAAGTTTGGTGAAGATCGGATGGAAAGTATTTGAATAAGAGAGCGGACACTGATGTGGACGCCGCCGCCCGCCTGCCGTCCGCCGCCCCCATCCGCCAAGGGTTATTTTATAATACGTCCCGTTTTGAAAAAAGCGGGCATATACAAATGATATATCTAATTATTTAATGTGTTCTGTATGATGATGATGTCAAAACCATGTTTTGTAAAATTTGATTTTTGTTCTGACCATAATATAATTAAGCAACATAATACACACAAGCAATTTAGCTTATAATTATACATGTACATGGGCTGTGAAACAAAAGTATATTTTGCACAGAGTAAATGTTAAATTGCTTCAACAACAAGGTTGCCGACATATTGCATTTTTATCATTGAACATAATGCAATGCCTTTAAGTAAACAAATATTGCATTATTTGCTGTGACAGTTTTGCATTTTGATTAAGCCATGTTATTGTCGGATATATTTTAATAAAAAAAAAGAAATATTATAGTATAAACAGGATGCAAAAAAAAAACACTAAGATTAAAAGGTTATCAGATTGCAACTGAAAATAAAAATTAATCATTTAATAAAAATTTCCCAAGAGTATTGTGTCAAGAAATGACCATATAATATCACTTTATTGTTACATGTACTTTTGTATTTGCAAATCTTTGAAAGCTGTTTTATGCATTTATTATATATATATATATTGTCTGTTATGTTAACCTGCGATTCTAGTAAATGATTCTCTATGATTTAAAGTTTTTGTTTTGCCAATCACTTTTGTCAATTAGACCTTAATGAATCTCATAATTGCTGTTTTTTGCAGTTATAATGTTAATCTATTATCTGTTATTTTTGTCTGTGATCATAGTCATTGATTCTCTGTGATATACAGTATGTGTTTTGCCAATCATTTTTGTCAAATAAACCTTATAATCTCACAAAAAGTGTTTGTTGTCAATTGTATTTATTATTTGAATTTCCCAGTACATTCAAGTTATTTCAGCATACATCTTCGTGATGATTATGACTTCTTGTATATTTCAACACCAAAATGTCATCACTGGGTAAGATTAAATGCATTATGACCTATTTGTAGCTGTCTTGAGAAAACCCCTAGCACGTTATACATGTAATCCGATACAGACCTAAGCGATCCGATAATGGCTGAAACAGTGTACCATGAAATTCGCGCTGTAAACAAAATTTAATTATAGTTGTCGGAAATTTAAAACCGCTGGCATATTGCAATATGAAAGACATTTGTCTGTCGAGGTTTAATAGTTGAATTACTGAATGCATGATGTATACGTTGAAATAAGACTCGGAGTCCTTTATACACCAATCGACTGTAATGTGAATAGAAAGTGCATTTGAGGAATTTAAATTAAATGTGGATTAGATCCTGTCAAAGCAGTGTTTTTATGGACTTGAAAATGTAAATAATAGTTCACTTTATTTTTCGAACACTTTGTTAAGAAATTAAATTCGAAATTTTGAAACCCGTTTGAACAATTACACTACATATGCAATGCAGACATACCAAAGGAAGTGTAAACAGTTTAACAAAATCATTTGAAAGTAGATATACATATACATTCTCACTGACTGTCATGCTAAGAAGAAGAATAATGAAATATGATTAGATTTTCGCCATATGATTTAAATGTTGTCATATACATATGTGTGTCCTAGGTTAATCACGATTGCAAGTGATAGACAGTGATGGCAGGATTTGATATGATCTATACATCGTGCGAATGCCATGGACAAGAATTCACAGCTGTGTGTTTCACACACAAGTCCATGCTATGCACAGAATGTCTCGTTTCTGGCTCACATGGGACCGACTGCGAAAAAAAATCATTAAAAAGTAAGTTTACTCCTGGTGAAAAACACTTCGTTGAAACGTTACACGCACTACATATATCGAACAGTGTTTTGGCAGAGACGGGGAAACATGTCCAAGAAATTCAAGATAAGAGGCAAGCCTTGAAAGGTGATATCGATGCAGAATTGAAACAATTAATAATGCACCTAAACCAATGCGCGAACAGTTCCTATAAAAAGCTTGATTCAGAGGCGGATCAAATGATCTCTGTTTATAATGCATTCACTGAAAAAGTCAAATGGTTGCAATCAAAGCTAGAAGATCAATTATCAATTGAGGATGGAAATTTGGCATCTTCGACCGTTCTGAAAGATATTACAGAAGTATGTGAAGAACACATGCAAACAAGAGTCGAGAAATCTGTGATTAGCAAATTTTCCATGGATGAAACATTGAAAGCGAAAGTTAAAAGTTTGAAAGAAATCGGAAACGTTACTTTTGTAGAGGCAGATCATTACGATAGTATAGACTTTCAAAAGAACCTGCGTAATAACAGTCCAACAGAACACTCTGCCTCAGACGAATATCAACATATACCAGATCCCATGCCAACTACAACAAAGCCTGGCCCCAAAGATAAAACAAAACCAGGAAATAAAAGTAATACAAAGAATAAAGCGAAAATTAAGAACGATGGACAAAATAGCGATGTTCCAACGAAGTCTCCATCACTTGTGAAGAGACTTTTCTCAAGGAAAGGCAAACACGACATTGACTTCACCTTGTAAGAACATCAAAAATGACACATTTAAATCTAGAAAACCAATATGTGATCTGCATTCCAATGAAGAGGCTATAGACTTAGCTTTTCCCGGCGTCAGAAGAAAGCTATGCACTAGGCATATAAAGGACAATGTAGATCGCTACCTGACAAATACAAATCCCAAACGAGCGAAAGAAGGAACAGACATAATAAATTTAATATTCGGCGATGGTGGCGTTGCTTAATCAGATACATCATTCATGTTTTACGAGAGCAATTTCACACTAAAACAAAGTCTTATGGTTGAACATAGCGACATCTTACCCTATTATGAAAAGCATATTGAACAAAAATTATTGAACAATGTTATATCACAAGAAGACAAACTTTGGACGAACAATAATACAGAGAGTATTAATCACAGATTCAAGTTGCTATTACAATGGCAGCCACGAAAAACCGACGAACTTGTTACTAAATTATATGACCTTGTCAAAATGCAACTTTTTGATATGAGAAGAGCTCTTTATGGGACTGGGAATTTCTGTTTAAAGGGAATATATCAGAAATTGAAAATGTCACAGATATCGTGGTCGACAAAAGAGGAAGAAATGAAAGTTGTGTTGTTTCGAAAGTTCTTGAAAGCTTCCTCAGTTTTGGAACAAACAACTGTTATGTCTTCTGACGGTACTTATTCGGTAAACAAAGTCCCGCGATTAGCTAAAAAACCGAATCAGCGAAAACGATGCAGAGCGTCTAGAACAACATCAAAGTAATTGTTAATAACTGGGTTGGAAACATAATATAGTATCACTAGGAAATTACAAACGAATGACACAGGCGCAACACTTTCAAGAGAAACATGTTTGTCTTAACCGACAGTTTTACGATTTTATGTTTAGTTATGAAGAAATGCCTGGCAAATATGCCGTTTTATAACGGATAAAAATGAAAGTTGCATGTTAATTTAACCGTACAATTCAATAATTACTGGCGACCTTTACCTGCAAACGTGTTCAAACTTTGTACAGAGTTGTTTTTAATTGTTTTAAACTGAAATTTAAAAAAAAAGTCATTTATTGTGTTTTTAATACAATTTTACTTGTTGTATACTGACCATCATTGTGTTGCATAATAAGTCAATACGACATGGAGTCCATTTTATGATCACTGGATGCACATCGTACGTATATATATATAAATGTATATAAAACAAACCAGCGTAAATGTAACACAAGGCTCTCACTTACTTTTTGTATCATATGATGAATGTACTCATATTATTCAGACGATGTACTATATGCAAGTCTTAATTAACTATCTGTTCTGACTCAATTACGTTGGCTTGTGCTATAGATTAATCGGTGTGAAATAACACCCTGTTAACAACTCAGCGGTTGATTATTATACAGTTACCAATGATATATTTTAATTATCTCTGCTGTCATGCAGGCTGTTGCATAAGAATTATCCAGACGCTAAGGCAGTTGGAGCAATTACAATTGCAGGGCATAATGCATTTAATATGTATGGGTTGCCTTTGGCCAGTAAATGCATTTCTAAAATATATATCAAAAGGAAACATCCCAGTTCACGATATAAATGTGTACACGAGGTGCTGTTTACACGTTTTTAGTTTACTATAACCTGGGGAATTTATTCTTGAATTTCAATTTCGTAAAGAGAATCTCAGTGAACATTCAGGTGAAAAAACGCTACGCCCAGATACGTCATTGAATCTTATCAATATGCTTACAATTGTTATCGCACTTTTTTTGTTAATTGTATTCAATGAAGATATTGTCTACTGACGGAATGCATATTTTCGATGAAACCAGTCGTTATTACTTTTTATCTGATGTTGGTTATAAACCATATATTTTTGTCTTGTATATATGTCTCTATAACTTAAAAACGTGCTTTGCATCTGTACTAAATTTGGAACGCATGCGTTGTGTATATATGTATATGTTTTGCTCTCCTTCCCCGGAGGAAATAAATATTGAATGAATGAACTAACTAAAAATATCAGCGTCTGACTTGAACATGTGCCGATACTACTTAACCTCCCTTAATGGAAATATATTACACATAAACAGCATATATCAAGTGACAGCATACTACAAGACTAAAAATGAATAATTTTACCTCAGACCTATTCATGTTTAAGCATTAGGAAAGACCCAGTGATTCACGAAAGAAGGTATATGTGCATAATCATAACATTTCTTAATTTCATAATTAAAACGCTTTGTTCAAGAGCTAGAGTATTCAAATTTATACATTACACAGAAGTTATTTAATCATTTCTTAATACTGTCTGAATGTATGACACTTTTGCGGGGCCGGGAAATCGTAGTTGTAGAAGTAAAATGTATATGAATGCGCACTGACAATACCTGACTTTTAACGATACATTACAGTTGAAAATATTCATTGAAGCAAGCGACAATTGAATACTTAAATAATTGTCAGATATTCTGACAATAAAATATCGTTCGTACATAGACCTTTTTAATAATCTTTGTGCTATTCTTAATCTGTTTACCAATCTTGAACATATTGATGTGTAATGGCTGAAATACGACTGCTCATTTAAAAATTGCCTCTCGTAAGAAAAAATAACACAAAATGCATTGTCAAAATTCACTAGGTAATCTGGATAATGATCACAATGAGCACGTTTATTCACACGTTTAGTATAACGAAATCGTGCAATGTTTATCCCTGTGTCTGTCAGCACGACGTTGACTGCATTTTTGACCCGGAGTTTTTCCCAGCACTCCTACCTAAATAATTTTGACTATTAAAAATTGTTGCGAATTAATGATAGTAACTGTTTTAAGTTTTACAGCTATTTAAGCGATCCAAATTTCCGTCACATAACTATTACGGATGCCAGAAAACGGAAAATAACAGCGTAAAGCAATCTTAGATTTTGCCGCCTACATTTAATTAAAAAAAAAGCTTCCAACATTTCTCTATAAGGTGATTTTAACAGTGCACTAAAACAAACAAATCGTGACATTCGTGTCTTTGCATGTCTTTGGCACTAAAAATACTGTGTATACCACTCTCACATGAACTGACCGCAACAGAAAATGAATACTTACTAAATGCATAAGGTTAATCAAATACTTAAATATACAATTTTAGTTTATGTATCGTACTTTTCGGTGAAACTATTAAAACATTCACTTTTTAGGATATGCTCTAAAGATATTTCTTCAGGAACAGAATCGGGTATATAACTATTAAAGCTCTCAAACTAAAAGGGCACTAACAGATTATTTTTTATTGTATAATACAATGCATAAGAAAGGACTTAATCAAATTTCAATTATGTAATTTAATTCGTACTTAAAGATATATGTAGTTTATTATAGTATGTGAACATATACTTGTATTATTTACAAATATATAAATAATATAAACACAAAATAATCATTATATTGATAAATATACTTATTAGTCATTAATATTATTTCTCAATCATTTTTTTCAAGGTCAATTTTGTAAACATGTAATTCAATCCATTGTAAAATGAATAAAAATAAGTATAATAGTAAAAATAAGCTGAATATTAATTAGTTTTTGTTCTTCAGAATACAGCAAAGCCTCCTTAAAGCTGCACGAATTTGTTTGAAGAAAGGGCGCCTTTGTTCTAGCGACTCATTCTTCGTTAAGTCACAGAGTTGTCATCCTTGACTGTTTGTAGATGTTTTCCATCATCTGTGCTTTTCCCATCAATTAGAACCTTGTCAACAGCCAGGTTTGTGTTGTCAATGAGGTTCTTGACATCATCAAGGATCTTGTCATCATTGATTTGCTTGCAATAAGCAAGACAAAATTTATCAGTGAAACCTTTGATGATATCAGCAATACTCCTTCCATCAGAGAGGCTCTTGTCACAAGCCAATCCCTTGTCATCAGCCACACCAGTGTCACAAGCCAATGCCTTGTCATCAGCGACTCCAGTGTCATCAGCCACTTCCTTGTCACCAACCACTTCCTTGTCATCAGCCACTCCCTTGCCGTCAGCCATTCCATTGTCATCACTCACTCCCTTGTAATCAGCCACTCATTTGTCATCCGTCACTCCCTTGTCATTAGCCACTCCCTTGTCACCAGCCACTCCCTTGCCATCAGCCATTCCCTTGTCATCAGCCATTCCATTGTCGTCAGCCACTCCCTTGTCATCAGTCATTCCCTTGTCCTCAGCCATTCCCTTTTCGTCAGCCACTCCCTCATCGTCAGCCGTACCCTTGTTGTCAGCCACGCCCTTGTCTTGAGTCACTCCCTTGTCATCTGCCACTTCCTTGTCGTCAGCCACTCCCTTTTCACCTACCACTCCCTTGTCGTCAGCAACTTCCTTGTCGTCAGCAACTCCCTTTTCATCTGCCACTCCCTTGTCATCTGCCACTCCCTTGTCGTCAGCCATTCCCTTGTCGTCAGCCACTTTCGTGTCGTCAGCCATCTCCTTGTATTCAGCCACTCCCTTGTCATCTGCCACTCCCTTGTCGTCAGCCACTCCCTTGTCATCTGCCACTCCCTTGTCATCTGCCGATCCCTTGTCGTCAGCCATTCCTTTGTCATCAGCCACTCCCTTGTCGTCAGCCACTCCGTTGTCGTCAGCCACTCCCTTGTCGTCAGCCACTTCCATGTCTTCAGCCACTCCGATGTCATCAGCCACTCCCTTGTCACCAGCCTCTCTCTTGTCATCTGCCACTCCTTTGTCGTCTGCCACTCCCTTGTCATAAGCAATTTCCTTGTCGTCAGCCATTCTCTTATCGCCAGCCACTCCCTTATCGTCAGTCACTCCCTTGTTTTCAGTCACTCCCTTGTCATCTGCCACTTCCTTGTCGTCAGCCACTCCCTTTTCACCTGCCACTTCCTTGTCGTCAGCCACTTTCTTGTCTTCAGCCACGTCCTTGTCATCTGCCACTCCCTTGTCGTCAGCCACTCCCTTTTCATCTTCCACTCCCTTGTCATCTGCCACTCCCTTGTCGTCAGCCATACCCTTGTCATCAGCCACTCCCTTGTCATCAGCTATTCCCTTGTCGTCAGCCACTCCCTTATCGTCAGCCACGACTTTGTCGTCAGCCACTTTCTTGTCTTCAGCCACTTCCTTGTCATCTGCCACTCCCTTGTCGTCAGCCACCCCCTTTTCATCTGCCACTCCCTTGTCATATGTCACTCCCTTGTCGTCAGCCATTCCCTTGTCGTCAGCCACTTCCTTGTCGTCAGCCACTTCCTTGTCTTCAGCCACTCCCTTTTCATCTGCCACTCCATTGTCGTAAGCCACTCCCTTTTCATCGCCTCTCCCTTGTCATCTGCAACCCCCTTGTCGTCAGCCACTCCCTTTTCATCTGCCACTCCCTTGTCATCTGCCACTCCCTTGTCGTCAGACACTCCCTTTTCATCAGCCACTTCCTTGTCGTAAGCCACGCCCTTTACACCAACCATACTTTTGTCTTCTATAAGGTGTTTATTCAAGCACGTAATATCGCCCAGGCTATTTTCACCATCGTGGCGCTGTTCAGCTGAGGCTAGTGAGTTGTCCGCCTCCCCACTTGGCAGATTCTTAACAGAGTTAGCCGTCTGTTCAGCAAACGAGGTAGCCATGGAAAGTCGAAACTGTTTTGAATGACCCTGTTCTTGTACATGACCTGCAAGTTTATAGCAGTGTTTCGAAACGAGATATTCATAATGCAAAGGAATGCCCGAGAGTATAAAATTTGAAAAATAATCGATATTCCTGAAGTTGTTTATGTTTACGAGGGTAACCTTGTAATTTCGAAAGGTTATTAATCAGAAAACTGTAGCGCAGACAAAAAGAACAGTGATAGTTATCACGAATGTAAAACAAACTATTAAATGACGTTTGATATATTTTTTACATGTAGAGTAAAAATCAAATGTAAGATTCACGGGGTAGCGGTCTCTCTTTACGAACTGTTGATATGTAGATCTATATTGGCCGCTCTGTGAACATGGGGTTTAATGCATGTGCGAAAAGTGTCGTCCCAGATAAGCCTGTGCAGTCCGCACAGACTAATCAGGGACGACACTTTCCGTTTTTATGATATTTTTCGTTTTAAGAAGGTTTCTTCCGAGCAAAAATACAGTTTAGGTGGAAAATGTCGTCCCTATGCGGTCTTTACAGGCTTATCTGGGACGACACTTTATGCACATGCATTAAACCCCCTTTTCACGGAGTGAGGCTCATATAGTATACATGCTCCGCTATTTACTTATAACATTGGTAAAATGTCAAACACATGCCATTGATCCAGCAGTATTTCGATACCAGCCCTCAGTCTCTATTATAGCATATATATAAACAAAAAATATGGGCTTCCCTCCTGTGCTCCAAGGCACTTCTTACGCAAAACTTAGCGGTAAGTATAATACAGGATAAGAAGCATTAAAAGATTATACCAGACAATACAGTTGGTCTGTTTTGAGATTTTAATATATTTCGATATTAAATTAATATTTGCGAGCTATAATTTAGCTTAACCTTTTGTTAAGAAACATCAAAATGGCATTTATATACAAAACGTTTAAAGCTAAAAACGTTACATATAACGTTGATACATTAAAACACAACATTCGAACTTATATCTAACTTACACATATCAGAACGGGCTCATGTTTATCAAACATATTTAATATGTACACGTTGTATTTAATATATATTTAATACCTACGAACCTATTTGACCTACGAACAACTTACGTCTATTTCTTCGACTTGGCCTTGCGCATAGGAATCCTTCTACTGTTGCCTGTACGAGGACGTAATTTTGCACATCGCGTCGTACCGTGTCGAACATCTCGCTGCATTGAACCCCTGCTTCGTGAAGGTCTACAGCAAGTTTCGCAATCATGGGCATTATCACATCGTTAACATAAGCCGGGTAGCCACCATGGCGTACGAAATACCTTCCAACAGGGGTTAGCTGGAACAGATTGCGCGTCTCATTATTCAGTGCCACGTCGTACATTTTTCTTTATTTAATTATCAATAGAAGTGTTAGTACGTCTGTTTGCTTAATCGCTGAGCTCGTTACTAACGGCAATACCGTCAATGACGTCGTTTGTTGTGACGTCATAATAATTCGTTACAAAATCGACCAATCGTACCTACGTTATTTTAATCACCCGATGATACGTTCGGGAATTTCCGTAAATTTTAAAAGCAAATATTGGATAGTTATCAAAATTATCATCATCATCATCATCATCATCATCATCATCATCATCATCATCATCATCATCATCATCATCAATCCCTTGACCGGTATGGCCGTTGGTGTGAAATGAGGGACGACGATACAGAAATACTCCTCCAGTCAGGTGTGTTGTGTGCTGCTGAGAGTAATTCATCCATGGGAAGGGATGTCCACTGTTTTACATTGTCCATCCAGTTTTTTCTCTGACGGCCTCGACGTCTATATCGTGGTTCTGCAGGAAATAATCACAAAAAGCATGGGTGCGATCGCTAAATCGCTTCTAAACCCGAAGAGAAAAGGAAATCTTTAGAAATAGGCAATACTTTGGAATGGACCACGGAGGAATACACAATGATTAAGTGTAATGTAACCTTAAAGGAAACTAAAACTTTTCAAATCATGGAAAAACACGCTTCTGCAGCAATATTATTGTATTTGTACCACAGGATCTGACAACTATAATGTCCCAACTAACACGCCTTTGAGTATGACACGTGATAAACCATCTGTCTTGCGATAACTGTACTTGGATTCCGAAGGCAAAGCGACCTTAAATCGATTGTAAATCATATAAAACAACGAAATCAACAGCTCATTTACACATATTTTAATGCTATGAACATAACTGATGCGCTAAACGTGTTAAAAAGTTCTTAAAACACGATCGGGTGAGCACTGAGGCGCAAAAATCGGGTTTCCGTACTTTTTTTTTTTAACTTTTTTACCCAAAAAATCCCGTTTTCCTTTAAAACCCGTAGTAAAGGGACTTAACGATTTAGTTATAACAACTTATAGGGCAGTAAAGAAAGGATGTGACGTTTTTTTTCTCGAATACAAACTATTCGCAATAAAGTATGATTAAACGAATCAACGTTACGTGAGGTACTCGAACTAGGGTAGATGGTGCAGATAAAAGGGAAACGTCGAGATCAGTCAAGTAAGTCCAGACATAAACTTGGTAGAGTTGTGTTCAGCTTGTTTAAAACGAAAAGTGAAACAGGAGTTAGTGCTAAAACTTAACATTTCTCTGCCATATACATGTGTACTTCAGTGAAACAGGAGTTAGTGCTAAAACTTAACATTTCTATGCCATATACATGTGTACTTCAGTTTAATAAACTTATTAAGCTGTCAATGTTGTAAATGAATTTTGCAAGCAAACTATACGATCAGGTATGTCCTTTATTGAGCGACATGTTAACCATTGTGATTAGGAGAATGTTCGAACCCGACCTACCGTAATATATGCATGAGTCGCGCTCTGTGAAAACGGGACTCAATGAATGTGCGTTAAGTGCCATCCACACTTTCCGCCTTAACTGGATTTTCGCTAAGAAGGGATTTCCTATAAACGAAAAATACCAAAAAAGCGGAAAGTGTCGTCCCTGATTAGCCTGTGCGAACTGCGTCCCACAGGTCTTGGTTCGTCTCTACGCACCGAGTTGAATTGTTATCCGAATGCGGGATAGATGTCTTGAAAATCAAGTATGTTGTACCAATTTTCTACTTGTGCTGGTTGGTATTTAATACGTATTAAAAGTGTGTCGTTTTGTGTTTTGATTTGAAAATATTACACAAAATGTTGTTGTTTACAATTAGATAATCGAAGAAATCACTGCACATTTATATAACAGTTTATATATGTTGCAAAATTATATGTTTGTTATATAATAATTTCAGCCGTATGTTGATGTCGCTCCAAGTGTTAGAATATCGATTGTTTTGCATACATGTATGTTGCAGAAATCGTTATTCTAATATGAAACAAGCCGCATTTCTCGTGTTTTAAGGGATGCAATTCTTACAGGTTGACAATTTCAGTTGTTTACAATTTCTCTCCCTTTGATAAGGCAGCGTAACCGTGTACAGATGGTTTTGTAATTGTTGTTGTTGTTTTTGTTATTATATTTTCCTTAAAAATACGTATTTTATCATGAGAAAAAAAGACACAATAATAAACGGGTTTTATTATGTTCGTATTAATGGCGATGAAATGATGACGAACTTTATGAAAATTTCACTTCAGTTCTTGATTTTTGATGAATGCGCACATTTTCTGCGTTGTCATTTCATTGTTGTCAACTGGACTAACGACTGCATGCAATTTGAATTATGAGCTCGTGGTCTTTCGCGAAAGGCGTAATTTAATCTTGATAGTTTTGTAAATATTCATTAAACTCACAAGAAAAGCTTAACTTGTTATGCCGAAAATATGCATTAACAGCGATAAGCGACAGTATTTCGCGCAAAATCTTTCTAATAAAGAAATCGAAACTTCGATGAAATTCATTTCCGGTCGTCTGCAGAGTCTAAGTGAAGATTTCAAAAAGACTAGAGGTTTATAGACCCCCACTAGAATGCGTTTAAACTACATGTAAATTCCCATACATTATGAAGACATTTGTGTCGAATCCACTTGCGGGAAGCTTTTTGTAGCTTTCACAATGGTTAATCTTTGCGCATGCGTGTATAAAACACCTCACAAGCCCAAATGTCAAAGTTAAATTTATAATCAAAGTTTGACATTATGCAGATTGTCCGGACCTTAACATCATTCACCATGATACTTTGAAATCATCATAATCATCATCAAATCCTTTACCGGTTTTGCCGTTGGAGGGGGTGGGCATGAGGGAATACCTTTTTTTATAAATGTTTGCCGTGTGTTCCGTTTAAGATCCATATTACTGGCTCAAAGTTAATTCTTTTAGGGGTCAAATATCAAATGCTTCTTTGAGTGTAACTCCATTATTCATTTGACAGTTTAAAGTGACAGTCCATCGTTGTTTTGCATATAAATCGTATAGCAAGAAATAAACTTTACATAAATTCATTGAAATATATATTTTTTAATCGAGGTTGTCATCGAAAACCTGGTCAAAATCGGATTTGAATCGATAAAATAATATATAAATAATCATAAATACATGCAATAGGCGAAAATCATTGCAGCGTCGCGAGTTATGCAAATTATATCTATATCCAGCGTTCGCTAAACATTATTATCTTATGGAAGATAAATACATAGATTTAGCAAAAACGTAGCGTTGCAACTCAGTTTCCGTCTGTAACAGATGTATTTGCATTTGTCCTTGACCTTCTCTCCGCTAAATTCGCCCGTATCCGCAATTTTGTTTGTTATCCCCACGCTTTTTAAAGCGTGGGGATATTGTGGTTATCTCCGCCGTCTGTCCGTCCGTCCTGTCCACTATCTCCTCCTGCACTATTAGCACTAGAACCTTGAAACTTACACACTTGGTAGCTATGAGCATATGTGCGACGGTGCACTGTTTAGAATTTTGATCTGACCCCTGGGTCAAAAGTTATGGGGGCGGGGCAGTTTTCCAGGGTGGAAATCTCTGACCCGGCCCCATCCCAACCCCATAACATTTGACCCAGGGATCATCTACATTAATCCTAAGCGTTAACATGCTTAGCATAACAGTTCGACATTCATTCGCAATAATAAAGAAGTCGTTATTATAAAGCAATTAAATCGGCTAAATGTGTTTGCATATAATAGTTAATTTGCTCAGTATTTGTAAATGTCTTCATTTATATGTTTTATATGTACTTATTTGCGATTACATGGTCGATAATTGCATTTTCTCCAACCCTAACTTCATCTTTACAAAATTACTTAAAATAAGTTGAAGTTGCCTTAAAAATACTATACGATTATCTCAATTATATATATTAAATCGAAAATCGTTTATTCCCGGTCACGTGATATTGCCTTAGTGATAGACCGGTATTTATTTCTAGTGTAATTCAATCTCCAATCCTTTTTCATCGAATTGATAGCGTTTTCATGGAAATGCAAAGGCAATGTAAACACGTCTCAATATCGGTACATTTCCAACAGCGCATCTAGCTTCAAAGAAGTAAGATATTGTGGATAGAAGAATTTACATCTTTATCTTGACTGAGTGGATTCACGCAATATACTGGTGAGGATTTGATAAATTTACTGATATATTGATAATACCCATTTTTCTTTGATTATACACGTACAATTACTGACAGGAAACAGTCACATTACGGTACGTGCATATTTTATTTTTGGTAACACTTTTTACAATAGTGTAGTACAATAATTGTATTTTATAGAATTAATAAATGCGACATAATTCGTTGTACCTAACTTAAACAGCATTTATAGAACACTACTTAAGCTCAACAACAATATACATCTTTAAGCGTTTTTTTTTCTGTCAAGTTTTCCGTTTGTAGTAACATTGAACATAAATGTACAATCATCTTATCAAAATTTGCACTGTGAGTGTGGCTCAATGACCAAAATTATCGATTACATTTTAAATTCATTGTTAATCTACAAGAAATTGTAACTGTCGATTTCGTTTTTTTAAAGCGTGTATTCTGAGTATAATGTATACGGAGCTTTAATTAAAGCACCATAACAAAAGCAACTTGGTTTATAAAAATGGAGTATTTATCATACCCATTAATGTCTATGAAAGCGTCTCATTTTAAAGGATTTCTTTTGTTCATAAATCAATGGATATGTCACGATTTACACAATATATTTTTACATAGATACGACGTGGCTTAAACCATTTATGCCTAGTGGACTCTCCCATCCTTCTAAATTGGATCAATTCATTTCCAAAATTAGGGATGTATGGTATATTTATTTCTATTTTTAGAATATTTCTTCTCCTTTAAGCAAACAGCGCAGACCCTGATGAGAAGCCGCATTATGCGGCGTCTCATCTGGGTCTACGCCGTTTGCCAAGGCCTTTTTTTCTAGACGCTACGCATATATGGGTTAATTTAAAAACCACCAACTATTGAAATAGTTTATTTACTGAAAAAACTTTATCTGTTAGTGAGAAGGAACGTATGAAGACTTGAACCCTGCGTACATCCATCAGCACGAACACTATTAATATAATAATATATAGGATTGATAAACCTCTAGAATCTTTGGAAGAAAATAGTTTTGTCTTCACATATGCTCTTTTTTTTTATTAAAAGAAACATATCGTTTGCTTATGCAACGCAGAATTTCTACCTACAACACGCGGTAAACTTAAAAAATAATTACTGCACACTAAATGTTTCATCAACATCCCTTTCAAAAAAGGACGCTTTTCACAAAACTTACCGGACTTTTTCATTTTATTAAGTTTGTGTTGTTTTGTCTTTAATGCTGATAGTTTTCCTTCGGAAAGCACAGCACGCCTTCTGGATATACGTGTGTGTGCCTGCGCCAATATGTGTCTTGTTATGAGAAAACTGGGCATAATGCATGTGCGTAAAGTGACGTCCCAGATTAGCCTGTGCAGTCCGCACAGGCTAATCAGGGACGACACTTTCCGCTTGTATGACATTTTCGTTTAAATGAAGTCTTCTTAGCGAAAATCCAGTTTATGCGGAAAGTGTCGTCCTTGATTAGCCTGTGCGGACTGCACAGGCTAATCTGGGACGATACTTTACGCACATTCATTTTGTCCAGTTTTCTCAGAACGCGACACATATGTCAAGAGGCGAAAACTGTACACAGGTGCTAAATTGGGAATTGATTAAAAATGATTTACATGTTTATGTCATATTACATTTATTTCAGTGATAAACAAAGCCACATCATCTGAGAAACTAAAGCATCAGTTATGGGTTGTGGGAACTCAACAGCCGCGGGTGCGGACACAAACAACAATACAAGCAACTCCAAGCCGGTCAACTCAGAGAAAGCTGCCGGAAACCAGCAGTCACTTGTGGTGGTTGCTAATGGAACCACTAATACACGGGCCGAGAGAGATGATGGGAATTCTAATTTAAAGCAAGAACCAGAAATAGAAGAGGTATAGTGTCGCTTGACATAAACTATAATTACAGATTTGAACTCAAATATAGTATGTTTATGTTCATTTTGGTTGAGTTGAAATGGTAATTCGACACTATTTTCAAACATTGGCTCCGCCCATAGTTATTGCAGAATAACCCACATTTCCATCTTTTTTTATTAAACAAAGACGTGGCGGATAGCGTCAGCGTAAAAGAAAATCTCATTACATAAATTCAGTGTATTACAACATGATAATTTCACGTTTACAGATTGATGTCCCAAACATACTTTCTGGATATCATGAACCGAAAGAACCTGAAAACCGGAAAGCCGATATTTTTAACAGAGACACGATGAGCGCGGTGGACGCTTTGGTCAGACAGGTATATACGAATACGCTCACCGTTACGACACGTTTGTGATACACTATCCGTTCAGGTGATACTTAAGATAAACGATACATCTCACAATATCAGCCTCAAGCGAAGTATGTTTGAACTAAAACGTTTGATGTCACTACGATAATCCTTGACTGATATGGATAAGCGAACAAATTGTCTTTTCATGACAGCATAGAATGTTCAAAATAATTAATTAACTGGTGTTTGAGTTAGAATATAGATCATTAATATTTTACATGTGTTATTTATATCAAACAAACACAATAATATAAAATGTAAATGTAATAATTTTAATTAGTGTTTCAATACAACAAGGCATATATAGCTTGCCAAAAAAACAGACTAATGACTTGCATATTTGAGTCGCGTTCTGAGAAAACTGGGCATAATGCTTGTTCGAAAATTGTCGTCCCAGATTAGCATGTGTAGTCCGCACAGGCTAATCAGGGACGACAATTTCCGCTTTTATGGAATTTTTCGTTTAAATGAAGTCTCTTCTTAGCGAAAATCCAGTTTAGGCGGAAAGTGTCGTCCCTGATTAGCCTGTGCGGACTTCACAGGCTAATCTGGGACGACACTTTTCGCACATGCATTATACCCAGTTTTCTCAGAACGCGACTCATTTAGCACTCATCAAAAGTAAGTAGAAACACATTTATAATGGAAAAACAGTGTATGCATATGTATTAACATGTCTGGACTGGTATTCGCCAGCATAATTTTAGCCTGACAGTTCATAGACTTTATTTAAAGGTGCACGGCTCGTATTTTTGCAAATTACATTAACTGTTTAAATACACTCCAAGAACCATAATTAGCATTTTTAATTAAAAAAAAAAACGTTTAAGTTCGTGTTGCGTACCTCTCATTTTTTCCTTGTCGCGGAACCAATTAGTAACGTGTTGCGTAATTTTCAACTGATCATGGTTGCGGCGACAATCAATAACATGTCTCATAGTTATAATGTTACGACTTAATTTTTAATTAAGAGTGGTATACTGTCATTTACGACAAATGTATTGATAATTTTGGGACTTTATTTCGTTTCAAAGTCTTTATATTAAGTTCTTTTTTTAAATACACAACAACTAAAAATATATAACAACTTTATATGCATGCGTTCAGTCGTAAGCCTTAATATTCCAATAAGATAATAACCAAAAAATGAATCTGAGTTTGAACTAAAATTAATTGCTGATTTCGTTCACTGAACCAGCAGGACTCCCTCATGGGACGCCCCGTAAATCCGTACTGGACTTTCCCTTCTGAACTATGGGGTAAACCAAACTACACACTTTTTAGCTAGTTATATATACTGAAAATACATAAACATTTGGTAGTTAACACATTAAGCGAGTTAACGCCTATCAACTCTGGATGAAGATAAATACGAGCTTCACATGTTATTAAAGACATGTAATTCAACTATATTCGCTTCTAGCGAGATACTAAATGGAAATCTATCCATGTATTTATTGCATCATTGCCGACTGGTTGTGTTTAACATATGGTATACATTTATACGACTACGGTTACTCCGTCAACAGCGAGGAACTAATAAGCTAATCTGGTTAGTTTGACGTTTACATAAAATATACATTAGTGCATATAGGCGTCTATGTCACGCTCTTTCTTCTGCGTTTAAGAATTGATTATTATTTCTATTTTCAGACACCGGATGATCTTGCCGACAGTTTTGAGAGTCTTATCAGCCATCTCACCAGCCATTGTAAAACAGACGTGGAGAAAGTTCGAGCAATATTTACATGGATGGCTAACCAAGATATTGACAGGGCAGACTATAGCAATGTTACAGGGAATGATACACCTCGAGGAGTCATGAAGCTTATGAAGGAAAATAAAGCGAGCTATTCTTCGTTCTTTGCTCTTCTGTGTCGGTAGGTATATTAAGGCGATATTCGATAATATGAAATATGTATTTTAATGCAAAAGAAAAACTCTAAATGCAACAATATGATGTAATTCAACCGCATTTTAAATGGCGATTATATTGCTTCAATGAATGTGCCATCTTTCTTCTGTAGCATAACCCTTTTATGGACGTGTTCACAATGTAATTTCTTTTAAATTATATGTGCACACTAATGTTTCCTATTTTCGCAAAAGGAAAATACTTATAATAGCAAGAAAAATAAGTGTTTCTGCCTTAACTGGTATAGAACCCGATATATTTGGAAGACCTTTCCTAGCACAGCGAAATTCAGGCTTAGTTACTTAAATATTCTTTTACACGCTTTGTTAGTAATACAGCTTTAGTACAATCAATCGGCAAAAAGCGTTGCAAGCTTTTTTTTTTTGGTTTCTTAGGTCGGTAAATGAGTATCCATTAACCAAACAATATATACAATAATTTGTAAATAATGAGTTTCAGTTGCTTTTTAGTAATACAATTTAAACATTGCTTCAATATGTGAGGATTGTTTTGAACAATTGGTGACATGTACGGGCAGATGACTAAAGACAATAGAAATGTTTTTATGATGTACCTTTATATTGTTATATATATGTATATAACATTTACAATATTGACTGTTGGAAATCGTTGTGAAGATTAATCATGTAGTTCATTTCAAAATGTTCAGCCAAGCTGAAATCGAATGTGTGGTGATAAACGGTTGGGCTAAGTCTGCAAAATACGAAGTCGGTGATACTGACACGGACTTGAAGAAGTTACGAAACTCCTGGAATGCCGTGTATGTGGCCGGTGGCTGGCGACTGGTGTTTCCTTTATGGGCATGCGTCGCGGTCGATGGTCATTCCTCAGGTGCTTACACCAAAGTAGAGTCTAAAGGTAGGGCCACTCGCAGATGATGATGAAATTGATATCGCGTTCTCATGCAGTACTGAGAATAAATCCACTTGCTACACATATATGCGTCATTAAGTATATCAAAATGAAGGCATAGGTGCATTACATTTATCATGAAAGATCCATTACACTTGCAGATGAATACATGTATAAACACAATAAAACTACAGCTGGACCAGCTTCTGACAAGTGGACCTAAAAATGTGTCTAAGAACAAACTGTCAAACAATGTTACCCACAACAAATGCAGAAGACACAAGACGCACAGATACATAAAAATATCAATAAAATATGAAGTCCGCTTTTATTCTTAACTTATAAGAACTGTCGTCGCAAAGCATGAACGCGTAACAGATTTGGTTAAATGAGGCACGATGAAATGAAACCTAATTTACATGTTTTTATAAACACGGAATTACAAAATGCATTATATTGTTAATCGTACGCATGTCGTAGACTCAATAGTTTCTAAGCCATAAGAACACTAGTTTCAAAAAATCACATTTCATCACTATATTTTGTATATAT